>VOMN01123332.1:0-27541 GCA_014899125.1 Orchestia grillus
ATTTGACCGGACCAATCAACAGCACTGCGTGTACATTGATACTTAAGCTTTGAACAATGATTTCTTACTGATCTTTTGTCGTTATTGGTACGTGAGATGTCTTCCAGTGAGGCAGTCGCAAGGTCTACTTCTGGTTTAGGATTTTTTTGCATTACGCGGTGCTTCCCTTGAGAAAGGAAGTGTAACCATCTGAGTCCAAGGCACAAAAATAGCTTTCTAAATTTGTTCATAATCAGGTTCGTTTGACGTAACACGTAGAAGCTAAGCTGAGATTGAGGCGTCCTTGTACGACCCGGAGGGAAATACAACGCCTCTTACAACAAAAAGTTGCTCTGTCAGAAACCATAAAACATTAAAAATCTAATCGGTTGCAATGAACGTCAACTTTGTTAGAGTATAGTTTAGTTCTACGTGTACATTGTGACCGACAATGTATACAAGGTGCGATGTATTTATAAAATACTAATTTCGCTGTCAGATGGCGTAGGACTTGTGTACGAACCTAAAGATGGACCGCAGCGCTCGTTCCTGTCGTCATTCTGTATTCTGATCTTCCGTGGCCCTCGAGAGCACACACGCTCCTCGGAGGCGTCCGAGTCGCTCGTCCTCGTAACAATGGAGGTTGCCTCCCCTGCAGGTTGCCTCCCCTGCAGGCTGCCTCCCCTGCAGGCTTTATGTTACGAAATTTACTTTACGGAACTTGTGTGTCTCCTCCCCGTGTGCTCCGGCCTTATTCGTAAATCGTTAATTTTGTTAACACGCGGTACATGGAATATTCACGAGCGATTGCTAGGCATTTTGGTGGGCTTTTGACGTTATCTTTAATGGGTTATAGTAGTTAAAGCTCCGCCAGGAAGTCGCACGTGGCTGGTGAAACGCTGCAGGGACGGAGGGGGCAGAACAGGTGTTAGAACCCTGTTATTGCGAGCCTCAACCTGCGCCTGGCCAAGACAATACGCGAAGGCAGCGAGAAATCCGTTTTTGAATATTAAAAAAGTGCAGCAAAACAACCATGCGCGTGTTGTGCGCTTGTATCTGCTTCATGCATCTCTACTTGCCTTCAAAGTTGCGCATAAAATTCTTTTCTTTGAAAGAAAAATTCAAAGTTTTTCTTCTTGACGTCATTACAGTTCCATCCTAATCTTTCTCCTCCTCATATTCTACGCAAAAGACCGTCGTGTGAAACTTGCAAGTCCGCAATTCCGTGTTTCTCCTTAACGGCTCAGCCTTTCCATCCCCAGTTTCCACGAGACCAAAAAAGAAGAGCCCCACCCGCTGCTCTTGTTTCTTGTTTTCTCACGAGCGCGCATTGAAAGCATCGTGGAAAGTTATCGTTAGAACGTCGGCGTTTCGGCGCAGTCCGACTGCGCCATGAAGCTGTAAATATCGGCCGAGTCCACTCCAATCAAGCGCACGTCTGCTCCGTGAGATCAAGTGCCCTCTTTTCCTTTCTTTTACTGCTGCTAAAAATTCATAAGGCAGTACTCGTGGAGTTGTTCCAGACCCTCGAGCTATTGTATTACTGATGACGCGGCTAATGTCCGCCGCGGCAACAACAGACGGCGCTGCCGGACCACTTCTCCAAATGCGCCAATAGCACCTCCCGAACGGCGAAAATTCCTCGCCACTATCAAAATTGAACGAAAAAATGCCGGGCCTTGATATTGAAATGCCCCGAAAATAAATTCCGATAAAGCGAAAAGACATGCTTTTAACGATACAAACTTGAAGAGAAGTGCGGAGTATTAGACGATGAATCGAAAGTTATTAAAAAGTTTTAAGAATCAAACTAACGAAAGCTCAACATTTTCATGATGAAGAAAAAGCTGTTACAGAATTAATTTGCTGATAACTGAACATGAACACAAACACTCTCAACAAGAAATAAAGAGAAAACCAACCAATCTTGAAAAAATTTTGTTCTTGTGCTAAAGGTATCCTGAGCGTGTTCGATATGAGACGTCATTTGTTCATGGGATAGACGCACAGCAGCACGCCAGTAAATATTCTTATTTCATGACACGTGCGTAGCATTAAAAGAATATATTTTTAAAATTTTTATAGAATATATGGAATAGAAAGAATATATTTTTAAAATTGTTATCGCTTGAACTGCTAGTGCATGAGTTTGAAATTTTTTATTAATTAGCGTGACCTGTTCCGTAGCTATGACACTTCATGGATCGGTCTGTGGTGACGTCTATGTTATTGACACAAAAGGGACAGTCACTTCAGTAGTGACTGACATGAGCAGCATAAGAGGAAAGGTCTGTTTTTGAGGTCCGCTGAAAGAGACGAAGTAACGCTATTTTTAAACGAAGAAAAACACTCGAGAATTATATTCATTTAAAGTTGAGAGCAGGAACGCCTATTCCATTGAAACAAAAAGTTGATTTCTTCAAAATGTTATGTCGAACTAAAATCGCGCAGCTGTTTGTTTTGTTTGCAGATGTTATTTATGAATCACTGACAGAGACTCTTTTATCATACAATTATCAGCACCGTCGAGAATTACTACACCATTATTTCAATTTCAAAACACACAACGAGCGTTCACATGCAACTTCATCACATCACACATACCCCACGTGCACATACTGCAACCCCGACACCGTGCAGCCCCATGGGGCTCTCGACACAACGCCCTCCAGTTCGCCTCTTTTGGCACTCGAGTTGTCTGGGACGAGACGAGACAGAGCTCGTGTGCTGCAGCGACTGGCAGGACAGGGACGAACATACGGAGACAAGGCGTCTCGTCTCGCGCAGGATCGTGCCAGTGTGCGAGCTGCCCTCGTTTTAATGAATATTTCCTGGTGCATTAGAGCGCTCACCGATCTCAGGCCCGGACACCACAAGGCCGGGATGTCCCTCGAGCTTTGGTCAGGTTCCTCCGAGTGCAAACTCGTCACATCCTATAGGCTCGTCAAAATGTCTGAGTTTGTACTGCATTCCTCGCATGTACATATAAATGAGTCGCAACCAGACAGTTAGAAATGCAGAAAATGTCAAGTTCGCGGCTTTTTCCAGCTGTCTGGAAGTTTGCGGCAGGAAATGTGACCGGTCTGTTCTCTTTCCTCTCACGCACGTCATTCTGCGTGTGCGTGCTGCTCTGTTCCTTCTAGTAGAGAAAACGTATACTCTTGATGTAAAGCTTGGCTTTAGCCACAAGTTCTGTACTTGTAGGGGTGCAAGTCATTTAGGTGATTTTCTCTAGCATAAAACTGAAGAGTATTTCTCTGTTTCAGTGAAAATTAAGGTGGAATAAACCCTATTGTATAACACGAGAATATATAATTTAGTCTTTTTTCATCCCTGTTTATCTGTCCACGTCCTTTTGAAACTGTGCTAGTTTGTGAGGCAGTCAAGCTCGTGTGAATAATTCCCTGACATAGGTGACTCTTCGAGGCTTAGCAATATGGCAAGCTTTAGTTGCACGCTGCACTAGCGAATTCATGAGTAATGTGATACATGAGAAATGAAGCGTAGAACCCAGTATCAAAGAGAGGGTTTTGTGGGCTACTTGGACCAACCCTGACACTGTTTCAGTAGAACACTTCCACGCCATTTGCTTGAAGGGGCAATCTTTCAGAAAGCAGGACTCCACACGCCAAAATGCTGGGAAATTGGCCGTCTATTCCGGTCATATAATGGATCGGTTAAAAGTTGTAAGACATAACGACGTGAGACTCCACGCAAATTTCTTGATTTCGAATGCAATTATTTTGTTTGATATCAAATCTACGCGACGTATCCCTCATTATAATTAAAAAAAAGGAAATTTGTTCACTATGCAATAAACCTGTTTCAAAAGCGTTCTTTCTATAAGCTAAAACTTTTTGTTGTGTAAAATTAGTGTTCAAAATGCGATTCGGCCACGAATTTTGTCTCGGTTTTTCAATTGAGGCAGCACTAGCCATTACTTTTGTGCTACCTATTCACAAAGTTAAAAATAGTCTGAGAACTTATGATGAGCTTTACATGATTTGTTCTATTTTATTTGTAGCGGCGGCATTAGTATTAGTGGTCAGTTCCATCGTGTTGCTGAAGTGGGCCGTACCAACCTTATACATCAAGGTGTGATTGTTTAGTGGCACATTTCGAATTACGTTTGCATGGAGCTTTTCTCTGAAAATAGTCTTCAATATGAAAACATAAATGTTGAAGCTTTAATATTGTACAGGCTGTCTTATATTTTCTGTATTTGATCTTCTATTAGTAACCGGCGGCACCCCAGTGTGGCCAGGGCATAAAGGCCTAAACATTTCCAAGATATTCAAGATATTTTTAGTGTTTTCAACTTGGTAAGACAAATATTCCCTGTTCACTCATGCCCTTGTGAAGCAGGTGATGGATAGCCAAAGCAAATGACTCCACGCCCTTGCCCTGAGTATGGGGATCAAATACTGGAATACTAAAAGAGAATTAAATTCCCTTTCGAAGACAGTTCTCCGTTAATAGACGATGCCACGCATGCAACATCAATGGAGTTTATGAACGGCATCGACTGCCAGTGGGCGAAGCGACTCGCTTTCAATGAACTCCAAATTTTACGAGCAATAAAATTTTAATCAGAGACCCAGCGGAGCGCTGCCGCTTAGCTTCTATTTCTAATTTTACGAGAGCAACTTTCTGAAACTGATGGCTGCATTGGAGCTATGCTTATACTATGTAATATGTGATACTTGTGCTGTTTCTGGTTGTGGTTATTTTGCTTGTGTTACTGTTGTGAGTGATGGTAGTGCTGTTGTTCGTGAATCTGATACGGTGGCTCTGATGAATCTATAGTGCATGCCGAATGAAAGTCGTCGATTGCCCCATGGATTTCCTTCAGATCATTTGAGCACATCATCTTGTTCAGTATTTGAAAATGATTTCCCGAAATTGTAAAGTTTCTTTCCATCGAAGTCTTCGAAGTAAAAAATAGCCACGAAAACTGTCTAAAACCAATTTCCAAACTTATTTGGATGAGAAATTATTCGTTTATGCACATGAATGATGCGGACAGCAACGTAGTTGGTTGTGCAACGAAAATGCGCGGGAAATAATGTTGAACCTATCTTTCGTCATTATATTGTAGTGTATGTTATTTTGAATAACAATTACTTTGTCTTTTGCACTACAGTAAGTAAAAGTTAAAAAAATCGAAACTATTCTTTGACAGTACGGACCTAGAGAACCAGAACAGAACCTAGAGAACCGGAATGGTTGTTTCAATTAAATGAATATTGATTTCGGGATGAATTGTGATATATATACTACTTTTTCCTTTTCATCGCCAATTACTGCTTTAAGTGTATAATAATCTACTGATATTTAGATGGATGTAAGAGTAGAAGCTATAGCAAAACGATCAAGCTTGGTAATTCTCCATCCATCCGACGTTTCATCGTCGGCCACAAAGAAGCAAAAGCGTTTCTCAGAAACTTCCTTAATTTTCCAGTTCACATCCCGGTGCGTGGCGAACCAAGTTTTTCGTCAATTGAACATAAATTTCTGTTCATTTCTGCAGACTGTGCTAGAAGACTAAAGAATAGATATACTCAACAAACTAGCTATTCTCAGTAAAGCAAAGTGTTTTGGATTACAAAATGCAGAAAGTAATAAAGGACATTTGCACTGGGAAGCGTGAGTGTTTCTTACCATTTTTGAATCATCAATTGCGACGGATATAACCCATAATTTCTACAACAAGACTGTAGAGTCTGCTGCCATTGTGGTGCAGTACCCAGACTTTCCTCACTGAGGCATCGCTGGTCGAGGACATAGAGTGAAGAGTCTGCGAATCCCCGACTTTTGTAATGGCCAGCTTCTACCTACCAGGAGTGTGGAGTGGAAACTTCCATATGCATTGATATCCTCATGGAATAAGTGTGCATAGCGATCTAGAGGCCTTCTAAGTCCGTTCCTTCGCTCACTAGAAAATAAATAGACTTGAGAATTGGCGACCGAGAAGCGTTGAATCTGTCACTGATACTATCATGATGCCAACAGCTGCCCAGTAATATGTTAGTACTGATGTCAGCGTCACACGAGGGTTATTTCTGAAACAAATACACATTCTTTACATTGGTGAATGTTACCGCTTATGAGGATGTTCCCAGAAACTCTCCTTGTTTTCATGGAAATAGAATAAGCAATGCTGTTCTGTATTTCCTCAGTTTACCAGGCGGCAAATGTAAAAAAGTTGTGCATAGGCTAACGTCTGTAAGTGATGCTCTTGGTACGTCTTCAGTGCTTCCTCACGCCTATTATTAAGTGTGTTCACCAATATTTTACTTCAAAAAATATATTCGCAACAACTAGGAAGACATTCCTGCGAGAGAATTATTTAAAAGCAGTAGGAGACCGTGAACAATTTCGAGTCAACTTGAATATGAAATAGCAATAAGTGTGACGAGTTTACTCTCATAGATAATGTGAGATCCTTGGCAGTAGAGGGGCCTTTTCTGACTCTAGTGATAGTACAAAAATTTCAGCCTATTTGAAATTTTCAAAGCTATAAATCTATATTTACCTCACCCTTTATTTTCTTGGTGTTGATTTAACTTGGTAACGTTCATCTAAAGACACTTCAAAGCAAAAAGTAATAAGATCGAGAGGGAGAAGACAGAAATGTAGCGGGCACATGCCTGCTGCGTGCGGCGCTCCAGTGGGGCAGATCATTTGCATAATTTATCTGTCGTCCTCATAGGAACACTAAATCGAACTAAAACAAAAAAACACCCGGGGAAATTGGGGCCATCTAAAAATAAGTCCGCAACAAACTCTAACAACCACCCCCGCCGGCCGCACTGTCCGAGAGTACATCTGAATAGCAATTTAAATTATCAGTGTAGAATAGGACAGGGTTAGACATTTTCCAGTTGTACACCGCCTTTATAGAAGCAACGTTTTTTTGGGAGCCGAAAAGCATTTAGGAAATGATTGTCAGATTCCCACTTAATGGCGTGTGTCTTTCTTCTGATATTTGAAGACAATTAATTAAGCAGCACTCATAATGCCGTGTTGCTTAGAGTTTTGAGGTTCCGAGACTTGATGCCGCCAGACGAGTACAGAATTTGCGTTGCTGATACCTAACGAGTTGATCCTGAGACCCGCTCTATATGACCTCATTTTGTTTGAAATTTCTGGCACTCTATGAATTCGAGCATCCTTGAAATAGGGACGCGATACGTCGTTTGAACCATCAATTCAAAGTTCTCTTTATTCATTACCTGAATAATATCGATGTATGAATATACACATAAATACGGTTTTTCATAAAGAGCACGGTAATATTTTTGTGCATTGAGGTTAGAGTGCGTGCTTTAGCCAAACTTTTTGTCTCAACTCCAATAAGTGTTTTTTATTTTATTTTCAAAATACTCGTTGAGTGCCCCACGCAACAGTTCACAAACAGCTCAGCAGCTCGTCACCAACCTGAACACATTCGACTCAAATTCAACTCCCGTTTGGACCACTCTGTACATAAAGATAGAGTGACATGGTCGAAGAAATTACTGAGATTCCCTCACTCTTGACTTAGACAGCAGGTGGTGCACCACTCAGCGTACTGATCCATTAGAGTAAAATATATTCGAAGAGACCAAGGCGCTGCGTGAGAGCAGGAGGCGCTCAGGACGGGGGTACTTGCGGTAACCGCGAGTCCGTCACTTCGCGCCGACTGCCTGAGATTTATTCCTGCAATTTGGGGCAACTTGTGCGGCTGTAATTGCAATGATGTCCTAATTTGACTCTTGTGCAATATTTCCATGTGGTCGAAAGGGCACGGTGGTGCAGCCATATATCATAGAGAGCGCCCCTTCATGCTTTACGACTTTCTTACCCCAGCGCATGAATGGCGTCGAGGCCGTTCTGCTCTAATGATGGTTATCCTTCGAGGCTGGCTTACGTATTGCAGGACGGCTTTATGAGCAGCATGATTTTACAGCCGTGCTCCCTTCAATTGCTCTTGACGGCTCCAGGACGGCTCTTCGGTCGCTCTTGACCACTCTTCTCTCTTTCGTGAGTGTTGATCTCTCGGTGAAGAGGACTCTTCTTTTCTCACTGACGACTCTTCTCCCTCCCTTGATGACTATTTTCTTGTTCGAGACGAGTATTCTCTAAGTCGTGATGACCTTTCTCGCTTGCATAACTACTGTTCTTTTGCTCGTAAGGGCTTTGCTCACTTCTATGAGTACTATTCTCTTATTCGTGACGAGTTTCCTTTTTTGTGACTACACTGCTCTGATTCGTGACGACTGTCCTTTTTATTGTGACTACAATTCTCTGATTCGTGACGACTTTCCTTTTTTTGTGACTACAATTCCCTGATTCGTGATGACTGTCCTTTTTATTGTGACTACAATTCTTCGATTCGTGACGACTTTTCTTACTTCCATGATGGCCGTTCTGTTATTTGTGAGGACTTTCCTCTTCCCGACGACTGTTCCCTTCGTGACAGATGTTTCCTCACTAGTGGCACTCTTCCCTGCGACTCTTTCCTCAAAATCTGACGATTTCTCATTACATTTGACGGCTGTTTACTCGCTCTTATCGACTGTTTTCTTCATCTTCACCAGCTATACCTCAGTCATGAAGATCGTTGTCGTGGCCGTTGTTGAGTAGGTCGTAAAATGATCGTTTGTAGGAGAGCTGGCAGCCATGGTAAGTTTTCAAGAATTTCTTTCTTGAACTCGGCTGCTGTTAGACTACTAATCACTTACGTTGAAGATCTTCGTCGAGATTTTTTTCGGTTCTTTCTCAGTACAAAGGCTTCCATACGGATTGGTCCCATCGCTGACGCATTTTCCCATGGTGTTAACCGGGGCTGCGGAAGCATCATTAGCATTTCAGACTTCTATAGCCCACTCCAGTGACATTCGTCTTTTTAAATAATCTACCAGAGAACATTTACCATTGGGCCTTGAGCTGTCTCCCATGGCTACAGGTCTTCAAGTGATGGCAGGAAATTGTATTGAAAATTGCGTTTCTCAGAAACCTTATGCTCGTTTTTCCGAGTTTTCTTTTTTTTTGCTCAACAGAAGCGTATGAAAATATTTGCACGTGGTGTAAATCAAATGGATCGAAGCTGCGTGATGGTACACGTAGTAACTCAGCGTTTTTTTAAATTAAATAATCCTAAATTTCATCCCTAAAAATAAGTACTCGCTATAATCTAATTAGTCCTTCCCTGTTATTGGAAAGAGAAAAAAAGTTTGAATGTGGCGTCCATAATCTGTGATCTAGGCACGAGAAGTGCAGCAATTTTTCCATGATTGATAGGGAGCGCCGCGAGAATCTATTTCAAGACCAATTAAAACTCTAGTGTTTTTGTTTAGACTGGTTGAGGCCTCTGATAAAAAAACGGCGAGGAAACTTTGGCACATTAAAATCGTTAAGGTTAGACTCAACCCAATATGATGAAAGAGAGCAATTAAAAATGGTTATTTAAACCTTAATTTAAGATTATAATGAAGATCGTTCAGAAATAGTTCAGCCCTAACTAACGTTTCCCGCAACAATCTTCCTACCATCAGGGTCGGTAGTTTTATGCCTCGCTTCCTACCATCAGGGTCGGTAGTTGTATGCCTAACAAGTTTGAGTATAAAATATCGGTAAATGACACTTTGCGTACATGTAACAGTTGCTATTGGTGACCTCTTGAATGTTTCACTCCCTTCTCCAACTTGAATTCCGTTTATCTACGGTATCTCTATTGCCGAACTTCTAAGTACAAAAACTTACCTCCTCATTTTTTTATCGTATTTTAAACGAACAAGTATTAGTATCACCATGAGCCATTACTTTGAAGTTATTTTCTCGTATTTATAATCTCCATGGTTCATCAAGAATAACGTTTACGAAACTCTGTCATAATTATTTACTGTCTTCAAAATATCAAAATCAAATAAATTGCCAAAAAAGCTAAAAGCTAAATAGCATAAGAAGTTTTTGAAATTGTTTTGACCTTATGAACCAGGGATCACCCCCATACCCAGTGTGAAGCATTTCTTACGTTGGTTAAAATTCTTGCGTTAATGATGACAAGTCAAGATGTTTCACATCTGTGAATATCCTTGAGGTCCTCAAATTCGGTCGATTTTTGAATTCAGTTCGTCGATATAATGTTGCAGTGCAATAAACCTCGCCATTTTCCACTCTAAGTCGTGAAAAAAACTGCCGCTAGGTAGCCTGGTAAGACCAGCAGTTACTAACTTTCGAGAAAAGCGACAGCAACATAATTGATCAAAACCCCGTGCGACGAATACAACAATGGAACAGCTGGTTGGCGTTGAGACGATGACCCTATATAACGCGAACGTCCATAGCCAATCCCTCGATTTCAAATATTAGGGGAAGTGACTTTTCATCGCAAAAAATTGACCTATTGCTTATCCGAACACAATTAGAGTATTTTGAGAGGTAAAATTCCCGCATAATCTTCGAGCGAAATGAGAGAAACTGTTTATTTAGAGCTGTACACTCATAGGTATTTTGTAGGTCCGCCTTCGGTTTGCCGCTTAGATCTCTCCCCTTAGGACCACGCCAAATTCACCAGGAACAACTCAGATACTGAAACATTTTTAGGCCAAAGAATGAATTAACGGTATGAGGTCTAGGTCTCTGTAGTCTCTGATGAACAACAGCCAATATGTGAGCAGCTTACGACAGCGATCACTAGATAAGGAATCAGCAGCATCGTATCAGGAGTCAGCAGCATCGGATCAGGAGTCAGCAGCATCGGATCAGGAGTCAGCAGCATCGGATCAGGATTCAGCAGCATCGGATCAGGAGTCAGCAGCATCCGATACGGAGTCTGTGTTATCAGTCGTCAGAAGCAGATTGATGATGAAGTATGTAACATCAGGCGCAGGATGGAGGAGATGATCACCCCTGAGAAGCACAGCGGCGTAAGGTGATGGGATGGGTGGGCACAGGTGAGGCCACTGCGCATGGGTGGCGTCAGGAGCGGTGTGATCAGTGCATGGGGGATTGCAGGGACATGATACAAAATACGGGATATCGCAAGGGGTCAACAAATGCAGGATCTTTCGAAAGAAATGAACTGTGAACAGATGAGGATCCACAAACTGTGAACAGATGAAGATCCACAAACTGTGAACAGTTGAGGATCCGCAAAGAAAAATCAATAGAGACAGAGGCAACAGATGAGGAAACAACCGAGACGGCACCGACAGGGACGGCACCGACAGGGACGGCACCGACAGGGACGGCACCGACAGGGACGGCACCGACAGGGACGGCACCGACAGGGACGGCACCCTCAGACGTTGCCATGCACAAAGAGAGCCTCCCACCGTCGGCACCGAAGCCTGACTCGATGTTATCAGACCAGCCGAGATGTGCTGCGTGCATGGAACACACCGCCAACAAACGGCCTGGACTGCTACCGGCGCTTTGTCTTTGCTATCGCAACAATTCCGTGTTCTTCATATTGCGGCCCTATCTTCGCTGCATCTACAATTATGTTGTTGTCTTATGGCTGCGTGTCTCTCTGTTCAGTGCACTTGCGTCGTTTCTCATACCGCTGCTGCGTTTTTGTGATGACCTGGCGGTGGTGGTGGTTGGTCCCGTTAGTTTACCTGCGAAGTGCGATTTTGGTCGCTTTGTCAGAAGGTTATGTTGGTTTGTCCAGTTAGTTTACTATTGTTGTACGATTGCTGATATTTTCCGGTGCTATCTTGTTCATACTAGGGTTGATTTTTTAGAGACAGATTTTTCAACGTGGTCAATCGAGCTACTTGTTTGGAGGCTTTAACTTTGATTTTCATGCATTCGTTGTGTTATTGAACCAAACCATAGCGTGTGCGTTATGGAAAAAACAGAACCCAACATTCCCCCGTCTTCGAACACACTGTATTCTATGAGTGCAATTTTCAGTGAAATTACATTTTAGAACATAATCGGATGGCAGCCACGCTCGAGTCTTCCTTGCGTACTTGGTCCCAGTCGAGTCTTAGCTCTCCCGGTGCTCCCGTTATGCTATCAGGTTCATTCACTTGTACTCATTGCGGAGTTGCGTTGATCCCTTGGCAATTTAGAGGTGCACCGAGTATATTCTCAGCTCGCCGTCAAGTGTGTTTTCTGAACTAAGTCGGATGTCCGATACAAGATAGGACGGCAGGCATCAGTTGACTGTCACTTTCATGAGTAATTATTGCTAAGCTTGTATTGGAAATTTGTTATTTTGGTATCATAGTTGTGTACTCCTTAGCTTTCTTATATTTACTGTTTTTCATTAATTGTCGATCATTTCCGATCATAATTTCTTCAATATATGTAGAAGTTGTTTCTTTCTGGGGGTTACAGTGAGAGGGATTGTCCTCCGGTGCATCTATCGGACTAAGAAATCTTCGGGTGATATATAGGTAGGATTACTGAGCTATTCTCATCACTTTAATTTGTATAAAAAGATCGCCATGCAAACTGAAAATTAAGTGTGAACTGAAATGGGGTCTCAGTGGTAGAGTTAGATAAAATAGGTCAACTGTGGTTACAATCATCAAGGCGACGGTGTAATACAATATAATGATGTAATCATGCGGACATTGATGCTCGCGTGGCACCTCTTTCATACCAAACTTATTTTTTACGCAACTCGTTTCACCTAGTCATAATTCTCTGATATTTAAACTTGATCGATTTTCAACAGCATAAGAATACCAATTAACGTATCTGTATAGATTACGTACTCGTATTTACAAATGTTTTTAAATAGTTTTAAAAGCCTAATTGCCTTGTGTGGGGAATGTACCCATCTCATTTAGAATTCTTTGGAATCAGGAGCAAAACTATCCTGAAGCCAACCGGTAAAGAAACGGGTCTATTTTAAAATTTACTACCCAAGAACCCTATAGATAAGAGAGCCTAATACAAGTAAACAAGGAGAGTGAGTTACGATTTGACAACGAAAAGATTGTCTTCGAGAAAACTAAATTTAAGATTTAAGACAAGTTTAATTCTATAAGTAATGGGGCAAGTCCAGATAAAGTTCGTTAGAGTTGACACGGTTCAGCAAGGCGGTCACAGCTACACCATGTTTTCTATCGCCCGCAGTTGAGTTTACGGAGCGGTGAGGCCAGGAGACTACAGCCGTAATAACGCAAGAAGAAAGCCAAACGTTAATGGGAAATCTTTTTTCAAACCAAATAACTAATCATCCACCGGTAAAGACATTAAGCCCACATTAACCTTAACATATATGTAAGCAATACTTAACACCAGCAACGCACCGTTTAGCAGGGACAAGCTCCAACGACTCAAGACGGTCGGTGCCGCTCACAAGCTAAGTACGGGTTAGCAGTCAATGGACTAATTCTACACAAGTCATCCGAGAAGAATTCCGAAAATCCTGTACAATTGCTTTGAGGGAACCAGAATAATGAAAATACCGATTTGTATTGCGGTAATTTGTGCTTCAACTAAGTCACCTTAGTTCCTAATTGTATCTTTTATTAGAATTTCTGCTACGTGATGTTAGATCTCTGACAAACCTTTATCAATTTTCTCCGTGAACACGAATTAATATTCAAGGGCTCCAAATTTCAATGAACTGTTCTGGGTGACCGGCGCAGAGCGGTAATCAAAGTCAGTCGCTCAAGTGTTGGAATTAAGTGTGCTGTACAAAACGTTTCGCACAAACCGACTCCGATCAAGGAATTCTAGTGTGGTTCTTTTGTAGACGTGTGCAATTCGACTACTAGCTAAAGCCGTGTGGATGAACACTTGAAAGTACATTATGTTCATTGTGATTGCAAGGCTTTCCGTGCGGTAGGGTCAAATTCTTGAGAAAAGTTACACTCGATAGGTTATATGAATACTGCTTGTCTTCTTCACAAAATTGACTCGTTAAACTTCAGGTGCTAACTCTCCTAGGTCTGCAACATTTCCTTGTTTAAGTGAACAATAATTTGAAGCAAGTCGCCTACCTCGGCGTCAAAATTAAGAAAAGTAGCCGCTATCATCATGAATGCTGGCGTCTTTCAGAGCGTTCAAACTCGTTCACTTTAAATCCGCCTTAATATTTTCTTTGAAATCTGCTGAAGCCATAAAGATATAAAAAACATAATCTGTAGGCTTCCAAGCTGAATAAACAAGTGCTTACGTTTTTGTTTCAAAATGAACTAATGCAACATACAAAGCACACAAATGAGGATAATGAAACGTGGGGCAAGTACCCAGTAACACTGAAGAGTTTTTCCCTGCACTCAATGCAGAGAACCAGTTGGTGCCGCTACTGACCTTTTGGTTTCAGCTTTACGCGTGCTTTCTTGTGCGCATTTAATTGTGGCATCGCTTGTTTTATCTTTACGGCCTTTAAGTCTCGTAAAATTGTGGCATTAGAGTCCCTCTAACGCCCAGTGCTCAGCGAGTTGATATGATGTTTTAATACGCGCTTGGTGCCACCTTTGCCCTTCTAGGCTCTTTTCATGCCCACGCTCTTGGCAGATTGCGCTTGTGCTCAACGAATGCGCCTCTGGCTCGCGTTAGGGCTGGCTCAAATCATTACATTTTTAATTAACGTCTTCTTACAAACCCAACTTTCTCCGGAGTTTTGTTTACATTCAGACAAAGTGCTGGCGTTTTTCCAACACTGTCACTTAGTGATCTACGGTGATTGTACTGTGTTCAACTTTCGTTGAAAACCCGAGAAGCATGCATCTGACTGACCTGTTGAATCCTAGTTCCACAGGAAAACACGTAACTTTCAAAAGGGAATGAAAAAATTCTCAGAAACTTGAAAAAAGATTCTTATACGTATGTGCACTGTCAAGTGATGGTAAAAGTCTGCAAAAAAAAACAAAATAAGAGATACAATTTTTTCACGTCAATATGGGGAATATTTGTTATCGTTAACAGAGCCGAGTTACAGTCCCTTACTTCGTCAACTGTTGGCTGCCCCGCACCGCGTCCCCCACTAGGTCATGTGTGGACGCTCCTGTGCCAGCCGAATGTGTTGCCAGGAGGAGAGCGTAGCTGCCCGTCGGTAAGCCTCCAAACCCCAATTTGAAAGCCGACTGGAGCGCTGAGAGAAAGCTGTAAGTCCTACTTCCATTTTCAACAACATTGTCTTGAAAACATTGTCTTGAAAACATTGTCTTGAAAATTCTAGTATGACCCATAAATGTTATTTTCAGGGGAAGAACATTTTTATAAGAGACGATAAAATTGATAAGGATTTCATCTTCCATGAGGCAAATTCATTGTAAGAGCGTGGCGCCTGGTGGCGAACATTTGGCCTCTCACAACCCACCCAAATTTCTAAATTGGATCAACGATCATTTCGAAGCGAAAGAACAAAAAACGACAGATCCTTAGAGCCAAGCCGAAATACTTGAGTGGCCTCAGTGGAGATCTCGTGTCGAGGCACGCGAGGCATGACGCAAATAAAGTAATTTAGAAGTTTTGCATAGAAACTCTCAAGGCTCAATTAAGTGATTTGCATCACAGGAATCTGACTCGATGGCCCGTTGGTCGCACGACCAGTAGGCAGCATGTCGCCCCGACCACAACTCGGCCATAAACACTGGCACGGCATCACTACAGCGCTACTTGCTAGGGGGCGCTCCGGGGGCGTGTCTTCGTGCCTAGCTCGAGTCCGTATTTGTCTGCATGCTTGTGGTACTATTGTCTTCAGGCCTAGCTCGAGTCCGTACTTGTCTGCATGCTAGTGGTACTATTGTCTTCATGCCTTGCTCGAGTCTGTACCAGTCTTCAAACTAATGGTACTGTTGTCTTTGTGCCTAGCTCAAGTTCGTACTTGTCTTCACACTAGTGGTACTATTGTCTTCACATCCAGTCGGCTCCTACGCAAAATCTGGTATAAAGTGGAGCAATTTGTAAAAATGAAGTATCTTGAATAAGGAGTGTTACACTCTCGCATGTAATAGTCTGTATAAGGGTTGTTATTGGGCAGTTAGAAGCAATGTATCCTAGCAACATTTGATATCGGCCGTGAAATATTTATTTTAATTTCTTGCACAAGAGGAACGTGACCTGTGTACTAGAGAAATTTATGCTAGAAGTGAACTAAGTATAGATTTACCATCAATGGGGGGTATATTTCTCCGAGATTCAATTACAAATATGAAGTAGATGAATTCACGAGAAAACATGAAGCTGACAGTCGATCGAAAGAACTCGAGTACACAAAAGCTCTTTTCATGAACTTACAAATATCGTCGCAATTTTCTATGTATTCTGAAATCGTCTTGTGCTCTAAATTGTCCGAATTGATATGTCGTTCAAATTTTAAGCCAAGAATCACACAGCAATTTACTCCTTCCTTTTCTTTTCAGAGAGACAGGATGAAGACCGCTATATATATATATATTTAATTATATATAAATCATACGTGACAGTTTCTTATACGAATATTTAAGGAGATCCGAGCTTGGTTTTCCAGCAAGTGTTGATGAATTTTATTTGTGTGCCTATAACCTGTTTTGAATTTGGGTTGAGTGAGATTATGTCTCCTGATATAAGCTGCGAGATTATTTTTTCATTGCTGAGAGTAGAGGAATGTGCTGTAGGTCAGCCCGTACAAACGGTGGTACGTTCTGTGCTTTAAAAAACCCATTGACAACGAAGTTTAAATTCTCGCTTTTAAATTTTTCACTGAAGCAAGTACAGTATTTCCGGCTCGATTTACAGGAGTCGTAAAGCCTTTATAATTTTTTTCATGATAAATTTGCTGCCAAAATATTTCAGGTGACTTCATAAATTCGTAGCAAGAATTAGAAACAGATGTTTGAGAGTTAAATGCAGTTAGGTTAGAGATGCCGAGAACTTTGAAGTCTCTTCCAACGTTGCCAATTACAAGCCCTGACACAGAGCAGGAATGTTGGCTGCATCCTTCGTTTACGATCCTTTTACTGGCCGCGTATAAATGACGGTGGTTGGCCGGTAAAAAACCAACACACTCGTAACAATTCACACTCAGTAATTAGAGGACAAGACAACCACCGACACATTCTTCGATGAGTTAAATTTTTATTCGCTTCGCGGTTTGGGCACAGGCGCGTCGGACACGAATGTTTCCACCACACTGGATTAAACCCTTGCTCTTCGGAGGCCATAAAATGGACGACGGGCCATCTGGGAGTATTGGTGGCCCATTGGTGGTGTTACGAGCCAACACGTGTTCCATTGTCTGCACTATACATCCTTGTGTTACTTCTTCTGCTGCAATTTGTGTGGTGTTACGAGCCAACACGTGTTCCATTGTCTGTACTATACATCCTTGTGTTACTTCTTCTGCTATAATTTGTGTGATGTTACGAGCCAACACGTGTTCCGTTGTCTGTACTGTACATCCTTGTGTTACTTCTTCTGCTGCAATTTGTGTGATGTTGCGTGATTTTTAGAACCAACGTGTATTTCATTGTCTGTAGCATACATTCTTACATCCCACATTACATACTACTCCAGTTAAAATTTGTATGGTATGAGGTAGTATAGGAAGTCTACAGTTCTTGCTTCACCTCAACCCTTAAATGCGAGTTAATACTTCTACTGCATCAAATTGCAAGCATATCCGTGGCACCTTTTCTTCCGATTGTACAGCATCTAAAAGGAATCAACACTCAGAAGTTTAGAATCACACGTACTGCGACAGGCGCACGTCTACTGTACATGAGTCTCTTGTGCGATGTCTACTGTGTGTGATGGCAAGTCTCGTGTGTGATGTCTACTGTGTGTGATGGTAAGTCTCGTGTGTGATGTCTACTGTGTGTGATGGTAAGTCTCGTGTGTGATGTCTACTGTGTATGTTGTTAAGTCTGGTGTGTGATGTCTACTGTGTGTGATGGTAAGTCTCGTGTGTGATGTCTACTGTGTATGTTGTTAAGTCTGGTGTGTGATGTCTACTGTGTGTGATGGTAAGTCTCGTGTGTGATGTCTACTGTGTATGTTGTTAAGTCTGGTGTGTGATGTCTACTGTGTGTGATGGTAAGTCTCGTGTGTGATGTCTACTGTGTATGTTGTTAAGTCTGGTGTGTGATGTCTACTGTGTGTGATGGTAAGTCTCGTGTGTGATGTCTACTGTGTATGTTGTTAAGTCTGGTGTGTGATGTCTACTGTGTGTGATGGTAAGTCTCGTGTGTGATGTCTACTGTGTGTGATGGTAAGTCTCGAGTGTGATGTCTACTGTGTGTGATGGTAAGTCTCGTGTGTGATGTCTACAGTGTGTGATGGTAAGTCTCGTGTGTGATGTCTAGTGTGTGTGATGGTGTCTCGTTCATTCCTTTGCAATTTAAGGCGCCTGCCGCGTGAAAAAATGTTTGGTAGTTTAGCAACTTGCCAGTAGGTTTGTTCCAGAGCGTTTCATTTTTTCATTCTTAATTAAATAAGAGTAGCTAGCGTTTTGAAATTTTAACGAGGTGTCGGCGTGAATTTTCGTTTCCTCTATTCATAATCATTCAATCCAAAATAAAACAATAATAAAACGCATACCATGATAGGAACTGTAAATTGTGAATTTTTGAGCGCGAACGACTTCTGAATTTTCCCCCTAAAAATATTACGGGTTCCATGAAGTCGTTATTCGTTGTTGGAATTTATTCTTTGATATTGCGCTTTCTTTCCAACTGTGTTCAATTTTCATCCACGTAACTACAAGTTTTTGTGATCTCAATATTTCCAAAAGCCTTCACTGTAATTATTAGGGCCAATCCTGAAGATTATATAGCCTATTCTGGAGCTCGAAAGTTACGTGCACTACTCGCAGCGTTACTAGGTATGCTGTAGAAGTGTGCGTGGACACTTTATGAATACCTTTTGTTTCGTTTTTATTCAGGTTCTTATTCGCTTAATAAATGTAGAAGGTGATAAAAAATAAACAGAAGAACTCATAGGAAATTTAACAGCAACATGTGTTCATCACTTGCTTAATACTTGCAAAGCGTCTAAATAGATACGCGGTATTCAACATGGAATTCTCTTCATTTCCAACGATGAGTATGAATGAAGATGTCTGGTGGTGTGCCATCAAAACATAATCTGATGTGCAAATTAACAAAATTACCCTAGTAGAAGTGGCCCTAGCACCGCGCTGTGCACTCTCTAGGGCAGTGCTAGTAGAAGTGGGTGTCCGCGGGACGGTGCCGGTGTGTGAGCCATCAGCTACCGGTGCTAGTTTATTACGTTTTTGGAATGCATAATTTGTTCACAAAATAAATAAAGCGTAAAAGTGTTGTCACCTTTTATGATAGTCGCTAGTATGTAGACGCGCCCCGCCAAAAATGGTGGGACAAATGATATTAATTTTTTATGGTGTCCTCTTATTTACGGCAAATCTGACATGGAATATTGGTATTTGCAGTATCACTGATACGGACTGCCTTCTCTGACAGTCTCGCTGATCAGTTAGAAATACAGACACGGGAATTTTCTCCTATTTAAATCTTTAAGAGCGTAACAAAAAGACGAACGGTCTAAGTAAGCAAGTAGACAAACTACTCTGAGCTAATATTATAAAGTGAGATTATATACTGTATATCGTTTTCGGTATGAATTAATATTACGATGAAACATTACCGGTACGTGACTGGTGAAAATGTCGGTCCACCCCATCAGATAGTTTGTAGGGATTGTTGAAAACATCAACTCGGTTTTTTTATTTATTGACCCAAGCTTTCGCACGCTTAAGCAGCGTCCGTCTTAAAGGGAAAAAAGCAACGAAAATTTCCGCTATTCTGATAAATCAGTTTGAAAAGCACCGCTCTAGAGCACTCGGTTTGCCTCCCGACCCAGTTGTACATAACTCTACCTCCAACGGCACGGCTGCTCTGGCTGCTCATCTCCTAAATTCAGCGTTTTAACCCTTCACTGAATGCTGTATTAAAAGGCTATAAAAATTCTGCGTCACTGGTGAAGAGTATAATTTGAGTACCAGTAGTAAAATGTATACCTAACAAGAGGAAAGAATGATACTGTTGATTTTTCCGCGTGTGTGTGTCATTCGCGGCAAAACGCTATTATATATGACTGATACGAGGTAAATTTTGATCTGTGTCATGCTGATCTTGCACACCGTACAGTGACGCGGTAATTCACAATCGAAATAAGAAGTTCACCAAAATTCTGACGTGTCGCATCATGAAGTGTGGAACCTTAACTATATGGGTAGAATGGTTTTATTATTGTTTTATTTCGGATTGAATGATTATGAATAGAAGAAAAGAAAATTCACGCCGACACCTCGTCAAAGTTTTAAAACGCTAGCTACTCTTATTTTTAATGGTATTGTGATATTATAAATTCGACATCTATTGAAGGGCGTTCATTCTCTTCCCTTCGACAGCACTTCCCTCCCCCCGTCCCCCCGCATATTAGTCCCGCCAGTCGGCAGGGCCTCAAACATTCCACCATAATTCCATCTTATTTTGTGGACCAGCGGTCTTCCAATGAAATGGATCCAATAGATTTTGGAAAATAGACGAATCGTTTAGTCCACGCGGAGTTTTTATTCAACTTTCTTCAGCCATCACTCCGAATATTTGCTATCGATAACCCTGTGAATATCGAAGCCTAATTCTAAACTCAGCTCGTGTGTATCTGTTGTGCTTGTAGGCACAGAGATGAACCAAGTTTTCCTTGACACTTCCATGTTCCCCAGCCAGTCTCACTGCTGTCTCTGCGTGACGTTCGATTCACGACCCTCTCCTGTGGAGAAGGGGCCCAGCGGCAGACCAGAGCTCCACGACAGAGCGTACGTCCCTGAGGTTATCATGTCCGTCCCTGAGGTTATCATGTCCGTCCGTCCCTGAGGTTCTCATGTCCGTCCGTCCCTGAGGTTCTCATGTCCGTCCGTCCCTGAGGCTCTCATGTCCGTCCGTCCCTGAGGTTCTCATGGCCTGTCATGGTCAGTCGGGAAAAGGCTGTTCTTTTGCGCGATGATATTGTCCTACTCTTACTACTCAATAATATGGAATTTTTTTTCATACTGTGAAGTGATCCCACATGAAGTGAAGATTTTAGTGTTACGACGGTTACATTTACATGACTGGGCATTTATCTCTTGTGGGATGATTTTGTGCGAACAAATGTTAAAAACTGTTTTGGAAAAATGCGTAGCTTTTTCAATAACGGCTGAAAAAAGTTTTATGCTTTCAAAAACTAATCCCGTACACACTAAGAATAGAACACGATACCACGGTGCGGCAAAATTTTCAGCAAAGTGATGGGGTGATGCCAACGACAGACCTGCTCCTGAAGTTCTTGAGAAGTCGTCTCACAGTAATCGCAACCTTATTTCAATGTGAACATCCTCTTTCTTGGAAACCTGCCGTTAAACTGAAACAATACGAATGATTCGTGTTTAAGTGAACCATTCAGAAGCGAGCTTCAGCGAAGCAATTTAATGAATATTGAATTTAAAAAAAAATACATTTGATTTTGTAAAAATCATATGCTTGAGTCTAAATGCTTTTGAGAGAGCCATTCACGAGAAGGTCAGTTGTAAAACTTCGTTTACCGCTGAGTAGCGATCTTCCCTATAGCGCACAAATTATTTAGAGCCGAAGTGAAGCACAATACTCAGCCACGCTGGCGCGCAGCTCCTAGGGAGCTTATGGCTCGGTGAGTGCGCTGTTGACTTGGCTGGAACTCTGACGCGGCGCGAAGCCTTCACGAACTTCGACTGCGTGAAGCCATTACAATGTTAGGTTGTGTGAAGCCATGACAATGTTAGGTTGTGTGAAGCCATGGCAATGTTAGGCTGCGTGAAGCCATGACAATGTTAGGCTGCATGAAGCCATGACAATGTTAGGCTGCGGCAAGCTATGACAATGTTAGGCTGCGTGACGCCATGACGATGTTAGTCTGCGTGATGCTGAGCCGTGACAAACGCTTATACTTGTGTCCCGAACGTATTTTAAAGCATACCAACACACAACTCTCGAATAAGACTATGTATTGATCTGTCATTGTGAAACTATTAAAATATAAAACTGCATCTGGATAAACAATATGAACCTGATTTAAATGAAGCACTTTCATTCGCGGCCCCCGATTTTTTAAGAGATTAGTACAAGTCTACTCGACAAAGAACAAAACATCCCACAACCCTGGTCTTTTGGTGGCCGCATCCAAGCGTGCGGACGAGCGCCAGACTGTGGCAGGGGTACGTGCGCGCCCCCGCAGAGCGCGCCTCAAAACTCCACCAAAATACGAGCGCGCTCCCACTGGAGACGCGTCCAAATGTTCGATGCTCCCTGATAACTCGCTCCTCTCACCAGGAGTTCACCTCAGCCGCTAACGTTCCGCAGAGCGTTTGTTAGCGGGGTTTGTTCTTCAGCCTTCCATTGCAGGGCCAGCAGACTCGGGGCTCAACTTACGAGTGTTCCCGAGTGGTGGCGTGTGTTCTGCTTCCCGTGTTAGAGCCTTATTGCAAGGAAATAATAGGTCTGGGTTATTTTTCGTGAATGTTGTAGAGTTTATGTAATGTTTTCAAATTTAGGCAGGAGGTTAGTTTTTAGCAGCAAGGGTGTGTTGTGCTTTGAATTCATNGTTTTCAAAATTAGGCAGGTTAGTTTTTAGCAGCAAGGGTGTGTTGTGCTTTGAATTCTTGGCTAGTTGCCGCGCCGCTGTTAGGCCTGGATGACATCAACTGACGCCTCCGCGAGTGCCGCGATTGTTCGTCCTAATTTCTAGTTTAACAACTTTCTAAGCTGAAGATTCTTCCTGCCATTACACAGCAAGGAGTCCGTATTTTATACGAGTGACGTACGGGATAAAGGAATCTACGAATTAGAATGTCTGAGCTTTTTATTTGTCGTTTCCCGACGGTGAGGGAGCGTGTCCGATCAAACTGGGCGTAAACAACTACAAGTGCATATTTCCGTTCAAATTAGCAACACTCGAGACTATTAAACTGATCAGATCAATGCAGAATTTAACTCAGAATTAGAAGGTCTGACCATTTGGTATAAAGATATCGAATGAAAAAGTCAGAACTACAAATGCTATCCCATCAAACCGCCATTGGCTCTGAGTTCTCCCGAGTGGCGATGTGCGGAGAGATCGTCCTGTCTCTGACACCAAAGTTCCTTTGTTGTGACCGCAGTGTGCGCTCATCTTCCAGACTTACTGAGAAGAGGTCTTCGCTTCAACACCTACACAGACCTGTGCCATAACACAACAACAGCTGCAGCGCTAAGCTACGAATTTCCAGTTAAGAAAGCTAGAAGTGAACACCCAAGGCTGCAGTGATGAACGATTTCAAGGGGTCGCAGTTACGCAAGGGACTTGAAATAAAACTAAATTCAGCACGTGGTCCAAGATGAGAAACGCTTTCGTTGGCAAAGCATTTGGCCTACTAAATTGTATCAATCCATATTATCGTTTGCCCTACGAAACACTTGCGCCTAAAAATGGGTGTGCGTATATAAAAAAATTATTTCATGTGTTGGATAAGTGTACGTTCAACGAGTGTACGTGTTGGGTTGTTATGAGCAAGCTATTCGAGTTGAGAAATAAGTGTATAGATTAAACAAACAAAATCTTCTCTTACATCGCACACATGAGTGTCTAAACATATCCTTCCACGAACCATCCCTCCTTGAGGACTAAAAATCAACACTTTTATAACCACCAATTCTTTTTCTAAATCCATCCACCCAATTTTCAATAGAGGCACAATTCGAGTTGCATCTTCGAATAACCACCAATTCTTTTTCTAAGTCCCAATTTTCAATAGAGATCCATGGCACAATTCGGGTTGCATCTTCGACCCGCGTCGGGCTGACGGCCGCCTCACAGCACCTGCCTCCTCGCACATCCCCTTGCGGCGGCCACCGCCCGCCCCTTCACAACTCAGCAACACTTTAATGCTGATTTACGAAGGTAACTCGCCCTCCGAGCTGTGCGGAAGAGATCATGTCGTGATTTGTACCTCAGTGCCTTTATGAGGTGTTTCCTGGGGCTAACATGCCCCGCTGATAGGCGCCGTCTCTGGGGCACGCACGCGCACACCGCCTTTTGATTTACAGATAACACAGAGTTATTCGTTACATGTGCTTATATTCTTCTTTATTATTTCATTATGGCGTGTATACCTCGCGCTCAAACGAATTTAAGCGTCGTAAAAAAGCGTCGTCGTTCAAAACGCACTGTTGCGCACCGACGCTGCTTTCGTGTTGAAATGTGCGTTAGATCTTCGACGCGCTGGAGCTCGTCGAAAGTAAATAACTACTCGTTTTCGCGCGTACACTTGCGACAATGGCACCCAAGAGTGCAAACTTTTAGTAGGGGAGAATAAATTGAAGGATGGCTGGCTCTCCTTTTCGAGCTTCTTATTCTTTTTTTGTAATATTATAGAACTTGAACTTCATTATTAATTTCATCTTTCACACTAATATTATACACCCAAATTCATTTGTGAAACCTGACCCTCTCCCAAGCAAATATTCATCCACAAAATGCGAGCTATAGTGATCGAGTAATTTCTTCGAATAGCTTATTGTCTAACCAAAAACAGTTCTCCTTTCTTCTTTTGGTTTAAAACGTGACGATATCGTGGTAGGTTACTGCTACGTACATTACTACGTGGATGAGTATCATATACCCGGAGTATCATATACTTACGTGCATCGTATACTTAGCAACTTTATAGCTCAATTTTAAACTAATGAATTTAGCGAACGTCTTTATGAGCATTTGAATTATGATTTCAAAACTCAACTGCTCATCAGGTGGTTCAACTAAATGAGTTAACTATGCATGTTAGGTATACATATGAGGCACGGCAATCAATTGTCAACTTTCAAGGTGACAATCAGGGGACGCTTTGGGTAGAGTGTTTGAGGCCCACGACATTTACGTTCGTCGGAATCGCGCTTGCTAATCATTGTTGTTACTTCACGGAAAAATCAAATTAACTTCCAACGAGACGATGTCCCTTCAAGCAAATCGTCTAAATATCTTGATGTGTCGCTCAGAAAAAAAGCTTAAACGAAACCCACGTTGTATTCCACGCGTTTAAAAAAGATATCCTTATTCAGGGCTAGTATTTCAAAATCCAAAGTGATCTAAGACTAGGATCTAGAAATTTGAGGTGGAAATTAAAGGAAAACTTGAAGCTTTAGTTAGTTTTCTACAAAACTAAAAGTCACTGAAAATGCATCAGCTTCCGTGGAACCTGGCGACACACTTCCATCACCAGGCCAGCCCTGAAAAAAAACTACTGGAAAATCCAAAAATCCCCTCATTCTGACGAGCATCAGCCCCCAGATCTCCGTCTTACCGCCTCGGGCTGAGGTGCTGACACCGACATGGAGCGGCCGCAGGGCCCCTGTGGGCCCGAGCGTAGTTGAACTCGAACTTTTCTATGGACGGTTATGACCATGTAAGTTAGGAACACAAATTCTTAGTGCACTGAAATGTACATCATGGTTCGTCCCAGCATCTCTGAATAGGAATAACTTGAAACCCTTAACTATAATTCTCCTAATTCCAACAAATATTTTAACAGATGCTATTTGGTGAACTAAAATTGAGGTTCTGATGGCGGTATGGAACGTCCCCAGCGCCCCTGTGGGCCTAAGCTGAGTGTGGTGGGCGAAGTGGGCCATGATGTGCGACAATTCGCGACTCAAACTTAGCGTAAAATGCGCGCGAACCAATTAGGCAACTCGGCACTGTGAGCGTGAGAAGGTTTTCTCTCAATAGTTTCAGCGGTAACTTTGATATTTTTTTACAACCCTACGATTCTACTATTAGATTATATTTAAAACATCAATAGTTAGTTGTTTTACCCCTCCCATAAACTGAATACAGTGGGGCAATTCGGGGACAAAAAGTAACGCGAGACATATTGTGACAGTACACTGTTCTGTTTCACGCTAATGATTTTGATCTTACTTTTTATATCTCTGTGTGAGAAAGTAGTTCGCACACAAGCGAAAGTCGTTCGTAGCACCGCAGAGATGTAAAAAGTATGATCAAAACCATTAATGGAAAACGAAACGATGTACTGCCACAATACGTATCCCGTGCACATTTTTACACTGGCTCATCCTCTTCTTGCTATCCAAGTTAAATGCAGTATAAGGTTAACATAGAAAAAACAATTATTGAGTTTTTACTTCAAACGAGTGCAAGTCTAACCATTGTCAAGAAGATGTTTTACTGCTGCGAGTTTTTCTTTTCTTTTGAATTCAAGGCAAAATAATGTTATAATGTTATTCCAAGTATGTAAACTTTATAAACAGAAAGTAACAGTATCAATAAGCCTTCTTTCAAGAGCGCTATTATGAATACATGATGCTGGTTAGAGTCATATAAACCCCATCTTAACTGCTGAACAAAAAAATAATGTTGAATGGTAGCAATGGGTGCAACCGTCTAGACATTTTATGTATACATACACTTACGAATCTTTCACTACAAAAGCCTTATCCTCCTTACCATCATATGATACCCTTATAAAATTTGGTCACTCTTGTAAACCAATTTAAATGTTTTTTAATTATCAAGAGATTATTAATATATTTGTACAGGGAGGAAACAAATTTTCTTTTATGCATAAATGATTAAAGACTAAGGTCCAAAGCTTGCTAGCAATTTTTCTATTCGTTTTCAATTTTCTTACTAGACTTTTTAAATTTGGCTGCAGTATGTGAAGCAAATTTCTAAAAGGCAATTCAGAATTTAACCATACGACGTTTCGAATATTCATACATTTATTTTCAAGAACAAAATTGTTTTAATTTTAGCAATTATGCGAAAAAGTAAAGCTGAGTAATTGAGCGTGAGTGGTAAAGTCTGTTGGGATTGTCTGAAAGTGGCTGAAAGCTTGCTGATGCCTATTCCATTTCAAAATGAATAATTGAAGCAAAGTAAGGCAAATAATGTTTACAAAGCACTCGCCGACCGGCCACACAACTTTGGAGAAACATGTGTACGTTGACCATGAAATAAGCGCTGTCTCTGAACCTCGCTCATATGATGCTAGTAAATGCTGGCATATATGAATTGTTAGTCAATTACTCTATCGGTGCTAATGTCAATTAATTATTTGAATTAAGTTTCACTCTGGTTATTTATTTATCACAATCTTCGTATCATATTTTGTTAAATGTAATGAAAATAAAATTCTAAGCTAATTTGAAAATTGAGTAATGCTAAATTATTGAAATAGAAAAGCAAACATCAACACATAGCCTATTAGAACAATTTGTTAGATCCTCCAATCTCACATTTCTTAGAGCTTTTGACACTCCATTCCAGGTTTGTATAAATTAATTCGAAACAATGTAGAACTGTTTGATGTTCTGGCTCATACTTCATTTTGTGTGGAACTGTACGAGACATTCACGATGTTCTAATGCATGCCAATGAAAAACTTTGTTCCTATTGTACGAACCGCAATCAAAAACATAAAAAAGCCGACAGTATGATCACCATGGTTCGTCCGAGCATCGCTGAGTAGAGCAGTAAAAGTACAACCTTTACCTTACCTTAGATACCTTTAAGATGTTTGGACCTTCACGCCCAGGACACACTGGGATGCCGCCGCTTAACAACCCGATGTTGAATT
>VOMN01123346.1:0-21473 GCA_014899125.1 Orchestia grillus
AGTGCTTGCAAATACACCGTTACATCCTATAGCCTCTTCCAGTTCAACACAACTAATAGCTCTAGCAAGGCACTATCCAATCAACAGGCTTCAAGAGCTGAAAGGAGCAAAGCTCAGGTTTGTTCTCTCAGTGTATGTCCAAGGAAGAACATGTCCACAGCAATGCAAGATTCCATAAGCCTCTCCACACTGACTAATTAGACGTGGTCGCATGAGGAGCATCAAAAATAAGCAAGTTCTACATAAATCGGTAGAACAAATGGTACACCTGAAACCGCAGTCGAACTCTCAGGAAACCTTCATTAATGCCGCAATCATGACCCGAAAATCTGAAGTGCTTCAAATGGGAGGGCACAATTGGTAATACACGAAGTAGCAAACTTCTACATACGCCTACGAAAACTGCGGTCGAAAGACACGAAGTCGTATCGCAACAACTTTGCCATCAGACCAAAACCGTCAGAAAAGCCAGAATACGTGAACGAAATTCTCCACTTGCAACACAAAACAAGGCAAGTGAAAAGAAAGCCTTAAAGCAAACGACGAACTTTCAAACGAGGCTTCGATGCCGGAACTTCAAATCATAGCATTCTAAACTTTTAGAGGTCACCGACATTCAAAGATTAGAGAACTCAACTAGATACGTACTAATACGTAAGAGTAAACTTCTGTACAGCCACAATAGCCTTTCATTTGACTATCGTACGCATACATATTCGCTGTCATGGTTCAAGTCTCGTTCTTCAACAGTTTAGGAAACTGTAGGCGAGATGGCGCTGCTGAGATAGCGGAAGAATTCACCAGCTGCTTGGAATGCTTCGTGGGTGAATGCTCGAGCCTGCTTGTAGCTGGCCTGTAAAGCAAGGCACATGGTTCAGTGCAAAAGCACACACAGGATTATCGGAAAACTGTACATACAGCGCAAGATTTTACCTCACCCTCGGGTAAGTGTTTTTGATAGCCCCCGTACAAGGCGAATAGAGGTATCATCGTTTTAGTGTTATGAAATCGAGGTTCAGGTGCTCTATTTATCCAAGTTCAAATGAACTTTCATAAGATTCAATATTTCAACAAAATTGAGAGTCCTCGTATCTACCTGGAGTTCCTCGAGACTTTTCAAAGCCATCGCAACATCTTGTTGAACGGCTGCCGACTGCATGATAACTTTGGCCTTTGCAGCGTCGGATCCCTGAAAAGAAAAAACTTCAAATTTAAAACGTACTTCATTCTATTAGTTGCCTTATGAAGACCCTTCTACCCGTTCATTTAGTTACACGAGGCTTTGTAAAAAAAAGTTGAACGAACCCATGGCTTTAATAAATCTGGTTCGGAAAAGACAGAGCCCTGTGGAAGGCACTTGGCCTGATGCTTTTAGAGTCTGCACTTCAAAACTAGAAGGTAGTCACTTCATGGCTCTGTATCTATTTCATTTCTCTGGCATGGATCAAGGAATCTGAGCTCTTCACTCCTGCAGAAACATGCTAGTCATGTACAGGGTTATTTACGAATAAATAATTTACACTGGGATTCTAGCACACGTATCCCAGCTCCGAACTTTCAATTGAAAGTGTGGATAGTAAGAAATGACAGAAGTTTGTATTCAGCTCGCTTCACGAGATCTAAATAAAGTTTTAGTTCTTATTAGACTAGTCAAGAATTACGAAATTTTGACGCTAATCCGAAAAAAGCACTAATAGAACACTGCCTAATTTTATCGATTTGGCGCTCAACCTATTCCAGACTTCGGTCAAGCACCGCAAGACAAAGGGCAATTTATCTTTCTATAAATCTGAAAGTTGCTATGCCATGAGCTTACAGTCTAACGTCAAGCTGACCCGCTCAAGCAAGAACTTGAAAAGAAAGGTCTGGCTACGTAGAAAAATTCACCAGCAAAAACGGCCTTTCAAAACGGTTCCGTGTAGTATGGAGTGTCGCGTGACTCGTCAACGAGAATAAATTTCATACTGAGCCCTGGTTTGCGAATGTGTTCACATTTTGAAGTTTCTCATTCTATAGAATAAAATATCTGGGTAGCTACTGATAGATGGATTGATTGATTGATTCCAACTATCGTTTCATTCACCAGATATATTCAAACAGTTTTGTATGGTTACTAGAAAGAGGTTTCATAAAATGGCACCGACTTCTCAATCGTCCAAATCACATACAGTTATAATTGCGTACATTCTACGAGATCTGAAATTAGCATTTCCGTAACAAAATACCTCGATTCCAGCAAGTTTTACCGATGGGGTTTCAATGCCTTTACTGACACGTTAGGGATGCAAAGTTTAAGCTTCCCTTTCCAAGGAAAGCACTCGGCAGTTACATGAAAACCGAGTGCCTGAGCCGGGAGTTGAATTTTAACTTCCCAGCTACGAGGTCGCCACGCTAACTAGTGCGCCACGGTGCGAGGTACACAATTAACACTAGTTCGTTCTGGCATTCAAGTGATCCGCACTTCACGTCAGTCAAATCTACCAGTGGGAGATACTCGCTTGAATTCAGTCTACCAGTGGCTAAATTCCTCGTCATCCGACACCCATTGTCAAAAAATTCAACTACGTAGAAAATCTTATTCATCTGTTATCCGTGTCCACTTGTCCTCTCCCTATTTTTATTTCAATAATTACCAAATACCATTCAACACGCCAAAATCCACAAGGACTGGGGACCGCACACCCGTACCAGCTCAGGCTGCGCGAGCCTATGCAGGAGCGACACGCCCTGGCTGGCGGCTCCGAAGACTGTCTGCAGCCGCGCGTCAGCTCCAGCGCCGCCGTGGCTCAATCCTTGCAGAGCCTGGGACACTGGAGAGCCGCTGCGTTCAGCGGCTGACTGAAATGTCACAAAGTTCAATCCATTAAAAACCTTGATAAATTTCCCCTAAGTTTGGTCTTGGCACTCAAGGTTCTCCGCTTATTAACGGGATTATATTCATTATACAACATATGTTTGCGACGCGTACGATATCCGCTACAGTGACGAACACCTCAGTATTTTCTCAACCCCCTAAACCGAAAACTCTTACGAAAACTTGAGATTTCGGCATGAACGGCTACTGACCGGGTTAGACAAGCGAACAACGCACGTACGCAATGCATTTCCATTCCGAAAAAAGCCCCACGACAGTGATGAGCAATAAGGTTTCAGTACCAGGTAATTGATTTAGACATTAACTACCAATGAAAACTACCCTATTTTAGTACTGGTCATACGTATATGCACTTCCCTTGCAGAAAAAGCAAGATTTCCACACTTTCATAACGAGCAGAAGCCCATCGATACGAGAAATTAGCGAACGTGCGAGTCGTCCGTTGGTTGCATACAAATTTTCTACAATATTTCGGATACACGAACTAATTATGAATGAACCTGTGAGAAAAACACGATTTTATTACTTCAACCCACGAACCCGACCTACACGCGTAGACGAAAGCTACCTCAGTTTTTTGAATATGATCTGGGACAGGAATTTCAAGTCTCATTTCGACCTCCGATGTAGGTTACCTATTACTTAACAGTCTGAACGGGCCTTGCTCACCAAAAACCGACCACGCTGCCTTTCATGAAAAATAGTCTGAATAGAATATTACTTCACAACTGTTTTTAAATCGACTGTTCACGATGGCGTAAATAGTGACAGAAGAATAGATTTTCTTCTACTTTCGGGTTAATTTGAAGTGGAAGGATTTTCACATCCAGCACTAGGTACCCTAGCTTCAAGATAGGGCAGAGTTTTGAGAAGAAAAGAACTTCGGCAAGACGAGAAATTTAGTTCAAATTCTTACTGATTTCTGATTACGTCGATCCCTATTGTAGCGGCGCCTTCTGTTGCCTCCTGAATTGGAGATTCCCTGCAATGATTGAGTGATTAATTTCAGCGGTGGCAGACCGAAGGCGATTATGGTGCCACTTCGAACATCAAAATTACAACTTGAGCGAGGTTACGTAAAACAAGAAAGCACATTAGAAGGTCAAAATGAACTGAAGCTTTTTGCACGATATGCACGATTCTATAAACTACTTTAATAACTGGCCACCACGTGCACCGTTTATCCAGCAACACGCCTGCGCAACCGGTTATTAATAAACTGTACTATTAACCACTATAATCATAAAGGCGTTTAAAGTTACATTTGACCCTAGGGTCCACATCATCCTCAAGCCTGCAATAGCAACTGCCTTCAAATCTGTTTCTCATGCGAGTAAAACTATGAAGCACTAGTTTTAATGATGCAGCAATTCGTACCCAGCATTAAGATTCATTTTTTACGGCCACATCAAAGGCAGACTGGGCAATCAATATAAGTCGACATGCATTAATTAAACTTCACTTTACTTGAGGATGCTACTTTCTGCTTTTGAGCTTTCATCGAAAAATTTCACATCCATTATAACTGACAATACATTCATCACTTTTACCGGCCTCAAGTCATTAAAACTACGTATAATACTCTTACCCTGTACTGCACTGTAATTTGAAATTTGTTAATGCACCTGGTAGGGCAAGATGGCAGGCGAGTTGAGCATAGCCGTCTGCAGGTCTCTGAGCAGACGCGATGCCGTGTTAGGGTTCGGGTCAGAGATGTCCTCGCCTCTCACGCACACAACGCAAACGCCCAAGCTACGACCTGTTCGCTCAAGGGTGCCTGTAAACATGATTAGCTTTAGTCATTTCCCTACGTACGCGTAGCCGTTTAGTTTCCATTTAAATCATGACTATTCATTGAAACGCTAAGTAGCGGCGATTTCAGAGAATAGATATGCTTCCACAGGTCGCATGAATTTCGTTAAACACAGTCAATGAGCCAACTCAATATCTGTTCCATGATCGACATTCCTAACGAACAAAAGTTTTAATATTATGTGATCTTGTGGTCAAGAGAAAGTACGCATTATACGGTTTCAGGTAAATTTCACATAGAATTGAAATGTGAATTTCAACACGGAACGGACTTTGAATGTGGATATTTCGACTAAAATATTCAGTTTTTCAATGAGCAGGATAATTTCCCGAATGTGTGTGTGTGACGCGTATCTTGCTCAACGATGTGCAACCACGATATTTTCATGTGCAACTCAAGTAAGGCCTGAAGGTTTCTCCGCTTGCGGTAGTCCATTAATAGTTGGAAGTTGCGTGTCTAATGCTGCATAAAAAGTTTCATGGGGGAAAACTAGTCCCTAGAACAACAAGTTCTGGTAGAGAAACAACTGACTCGCCCAAGTACCTTTATTACTTCAACACGTGTGGCCGCTCGGTTTTCAATGCCCTACAACTACAGACGCGCGAGGGATGCGAAAAAGTACTTGGGTAACGTGAAAATTAGTGCCTGAGCCGGGAATCGAACCGTAATTTCCTAGCTGCGAGGCTATCACGCTAACGTAACCAGCACGCCATGGAGCCCACTTCAAGTAGCAAAGTAAAAAGGAACTCGTTATCTACGAAACTTTCACTATGAAGTTTGTATTTCAGATTTTCTTTACTTTGGGAGGCGAAGCTTTCAATCAAATATTTCTGACCCAGTCATCAAACCACGGATCGCGGTTGCTCTTACTATAGTCGTGCACGTGGTGCGGGAGGACGCAGAGCAAGAGAAGCAGCCGAGGGTGGGTGGCTATCATGTCGGCCAGCACAGACACCATCGAGGAGTCGTCGCATCTCTCCAGCTGGATGGAGTCCGCAGCCGAGACCTTCACACGGCTGTCTTTGCCAGCAAGCTCGACTAACTCGCACATCGTTCTGCAACGAAAAATCTTTGAATGAATTACTGAAACCGTGGAACACTTTACATCAAGAGAATGCTAGTTTAATGCAGTCTGATCGAGTCGGCTTTCAAAGCAAAAAGGCTTAACCAAGAATATTCAACATTTACCGCTTCCTTGCGAAAAGATTTTTTATCAGAAGGAGCACCGATCCATGTTAAAATTATCATTTCTTTACCACTTCATTCAATTCATCGAAGTTTCAATTCAAGGACAGAGTCTATAAGAATTCCAATTCACAAAATGGGATTTGCTAGCGTAAATTGTCTCGATTATTTGACAAGTCAAATATTCAAAACCTGCGAAACTACGTTCTACATCCGTGCCTAAAATATAGAGGCAACCTTTGTTGATTTCCGAGTCCTGGAAGTACGGGACTAAGTATCCAAGTTTAGAGAGCTTCATCTAATTCAAGTACGTTCAACACTAGAGGCCTGAAGCATCTATGAATGCATTGAAGTTCACCCACAATTGCAGTGAGATTCAGCGTATGAGAAACTTTAGGTTATGATGGACTAGTCATTTAACCGTCGCATCCAACTTTTAATTCAATTTTTCTCTACAGATCCATAGAACTAAATTTATTGAGAAATTTCTTACTTGAGACTGTTGACAGGAGACTTGGGATCAAAGCAGAGCACGGCCCAGTCGTGCAGTGGCGGCAGACGTTGGCGCGGCCTGCCATCCCGCCTGTTCCAGCGGTTACCACGCCGGCCGCCCCCAGTGCTGTCCGTCCGAGTGTTGCCAGACTGTTGCTGCTGTTGCTGGCGGTTCGACTCTTCAAAAACGAGGTTTTGGTCTTCTATCACCGTCTCTTTGGAAGGGCGAGGAGACCTTTCGCGCTGCAAAAAAAAAAAGTCTAAGGAAATTTCGCTCATCAAATTGTTACGTTTATTCTAGTCTTTTAAGGTTTCAAAATTTCCTAACTTACAGGAAGAGGGAGGTCAAGTTTCATCGGATAGTGCTTGCTAACAAGCAAAATTTTCCAGCGTACCCCGATGAAGTTAAGAGCCTGAAAGGCTTCCAAACTCAATTTACTTTACCTAGAAAGAGTAATATAAACCTACTGTAAAAAATTATTACTCCCACGAAGGATAATAAACCGAGCTGGACAATAAGCGAGGTACTTTCTGAAATATCGTTTTAACTACAAATGGTAAAAGATCAGGTTCATTCAACCTGAAATCAGATTCTAAAACCTATTATACATAAATGTGTGTGTGTAGAACACTATCATTCAGAGTTTTAGACGAACCCCATTATTGGTCAAACAACTGTGTACTCTTTTAAGTTCGCCCATCATTACCGCAACACGCTGAACTGACGTCAATTTGCGAATAGTTCAAAGTCTTCCACAACGAGGTTTGTCTTCCGATGTTCGTTTCTTTGAATATTTACACTTTTCTGCACTCAAGAAAGTGTAAGTCTTTGCTAAACGTTTCTATAATATTTGGGCATTATAACTATCTATCGAATGGAAGTTAGATTATTTATACCCCTCTTCTAAACTGCATTTTGAGGGCTTAATTTTACGACTTCTAAGCGTAATGTGCCGCTTTAAGCACCGATGCACTAAAACTTCAGAATATTGTCTCGTTTCAATCGAACCTAATCTTTTCACTATTCGAAGTCCGACTGTTTTTTTCTTAGTAAGGGCAATGACTACCCTGCATCCATTCCAATTGGCCAGTTCTGCTACCCTTCAGAGAGGTTCACACTAGCATCAACTACTTCTAAAGGGTTAAAGCCATTACTGGCGCCCATTCTAAACTAGGTCATGTTAAGTAAACTAAAAATACTTAAATTTTGGAGGTACAAGCCCGACTAATACAAATCATCACTATGGACTACGGGCTACGTCAATGGCTTTGAAACTGATCCAAGTAACTTCCACTGTGTCCCATCTTCCATATCGCAGTCCTTCATATTAAACTAACTTTCGTTTCACCAAATTGAGCTCTAATTACCTGCGCAGCCTTCAGCTAGCAACATAGCTGCTTAGAGTGAAACTTATGACTTATCTGAAAGTTACGGCCGTCATACCATCCTACCATCGCGATTTAGGAACATTAAGAATGTGTACTTCGCGACAAGATCCTTTCAATTTTCACACTAAAATAAACGACCAGGCTTCCAAACTAGAAATGAATTGGTAAAAAGTCTTATTTTGCGGAGATGCGTTAGCGTTCCGAGTTAATAGTTCACCTTCTGGCGCTGCTCCTTGGGAGGGCCGTCTCTGTCGGGGGACAGTGTCAACTCGAGCCTGCTCACGGAAGAATACACGTCCTTTACTTTGTGAATATTTGAATTTTCATTATAATCAAGTAAAACAACGTCACGAAGATCCCTTCGATCGGCAAGGTTTCGCTTAAGAATGCAGAACATGCGTCCAAAACCTATACGTCTAGCTTTGCACGCAGTTAAGCGTAACTCTGAACTTCTCCCTCGCTTTCCTATTTAAAAGGACACAAAATTGGAGACCCTCTTTACCCTGAGTTGTCAGGAGCTTCACGGGTGTGTGAAGCATCCCCGACGAAGGTGGACGCTCCGTCGTCCGCCGATGATGTGGACGCTCTCATGCCGTCAATCTGCGAGAAATTACAATGTTTTTATGGCCTAGTCGTGTCAGAATATATCTTGCTGAAAGCTTACTTTCTTAGTTTACGTGCCCGGATGATTGAACTAAAAACTATGGATTGGTCGACTGTACCAGGTCCCTAGTGCGTCTCGTGCGTTAGCAGGTATTAAAAAAGTTAGACTAATCCTGTTTCCAAGTTCAAGACAACGATAAAAGTACACAACCACAATACTTAATTCAACAAGTCTTTGCTAGTGTGCATCAACGGGTTATGGGTTTCCGAAGGGGAAAATTTTCAATACGAGGGCGACTGTGTCGTCATCGCTTTATGCCTTGCAGTCCCTTGAGCAAGACTAAAAGATGTTTACATTAATGCAGTAGATTTCCAACTGGCTAGGATTTCACTTCGTGTAGGCACGGAACTTCAGACAGATTTAAACGTTAATTGGTATCCAGTTACACCGAAGTCGCAATTGGCACAGGACTCATTCCAAGGACGCACGCACGCTGGATGAAGCAAGTTGACGAGATTCGAGTACGAAGCGTGAAAGTGGCATATTCTAAAATTTCCAGATTATGATCTTCAGAATCATTAATTCTATTCCATCAGCTTGGGTTCCAAAATAGCCTTGGGAGCATTATCAACCCAAGTCCAGCAACCGGGTACTACTACGAGAAAGAAACTGCTCCGTTAGCATCGCAACGGCGTGAGTTTGGTGTAGATTCGTTCAGCCTCTGACCATAAAGTCATGATTGCGTGCACCATAAATGTCACGCGCAATCGTCTAACCTACCCAAAGCCATGGAAAGGCTTCAAGCAAATTTCAATTCATGAAATTTGTGTTTATTACTGTAATATTCAACTGTAGATTATGCCTGAAATTAATAGAATAACCAAATTTCTCTTAACAGTTTTCTTCAAATGCACAACCGAGAAACTGACAATTTTAATGGCATGGAGGATCGCGGTCCAAGCGGTAATACTCCACCTACATGGGTCGCAATTTGAAAAATGGCTTTAGACTATACAACTGGGTATCTATGCACAAGCTGTTCATACACAGGCTCCCAACGCATTTAAACGTTGAAGAATAAAAGTAAGAATAGACCGAAGAGAGCGCTAAGATGTGAAAAATTGAAAGGTTGGCTTTTAAGACGGTAGTCTTCCACAGCCTACCTAGCTGGAGGTGAGGCAACTCTCCCATGCTCCCTAGATGGCCGGTCGGCGTACGATGCCCTTGACAAATGTCCGTAATACCCATCTTCCAGGATTAGAGTGGTGAAAAATGTGTCACTGCCAGACAAACAAATGTAGACGTTTCAACAAGTCCTTCGTTGCAGGGAAAGCCTCTATATGGATTAGTGGAAGACCGAACTTTCAACCACATCTAATGACTTTCCGAACTTTACACTAGCATTTTGTTTTATATTCCGGTGCACACCTACTAGCATAGGTTCTTTTGAGCTAAGGGACGATATGTCATTCCTCCGCGTATTTAAAGACCATTTGCCCAACTAGCGACATCTTCAAGGAGTGAAAGACTAATAGAGTGCAATTTATTTCATTGTGTGTAACTACAAGGACATTTGGAAGTAGCTCGACAAATTCTCACCTTGACACGCCTGAAGTTCGTTTTCGGTTCTACGGCGTCCAAGTCACAAAGGGCTTTATTGATGTACTTGTCGCCTTTGTACAGCTGCAAGATAGAGGTGCTTAGTGGAACGTAGTAATCTCAAGTTGTAGAATGCATATATTAAGAATTCGTAACATTGAAATTAAGAGAAGTTTATCTTGCCAGCGATTTTTCAATCCAAGATAAAAATTTCATATTTGGTTCCAAAGAAACCCTCAAAGCTCTACTGAACATTCGTCAGTTAAAAGTATTTCAACTGCTCTAATTATAGATTTTGAACTACCTACGTTCTGAATTAAGGCGAGGACTGAAGTAAATGCATGCTTACATCGAGGAAGAGAGCAGACGATTGGTTCCGAGGCTGCTGGTAGATGTCGCCGTCAATGGTGCCCGACGAAACTTCCTTTTCAAGCCATAAACGTCCCTGTTGGTTCAAGGAAAGTTTAAAAATTGGGTCGAGGTAATGCGGAACTGTATTTCTCGCCAAAGTCCTCTTTCCAGTTTTTGAAACTTAGTGGTGACAAGTGAATAACTTAATCTTATGCAATAATAAAGGTCGACATTCGAGCCTTCAGTTTACGTGAACTCAAGATCAAAGGTTTCCTTTAGGTTAATACTTTCGAGTTCAACGTTGTATCAGACGAACAGTAGATACAACGACAACGTAGAAAGTAACCATGGCTCATTAAATTTCAGATGCAAGAGCAAGTTCTTGACACCGCGTGTCAATTTAAATCTTAGGAAAAAAATTTAATTTTTATTTGGGTGCCTCTTTTTTTTCATCGCTTCGCTTCAAAATTCTGCCAACACTCAGGCCACTTAAAATTTAGCTTTACAACTCTGTTCTGAAGTAACCAGCCAAGTCTCATCGAGCTGCTTCTCGATACAGTCCCTCGTGCTTAACGCTCTGCTTTCAGATAACTCATTGTAGCAGAAAAACTTAACTTATCTAATATCAAGAAGTTCACGTTATTGAAGTTCAGTAATGGGTCATTAGAGAATGCATAACTAATGTGGACTAACAGCCACGCTGGTTGTGAGGTTCTTCAATAGTTTTTGGAAAAACTAAGGATGCGAATAGGATTTGGTGCGAAGCTAAGTTCATGCAATACAGAATAGGTGACTGGCTAGCAGCGTTCCTTTACGAATTAAATGGTATGAAACCGTACAGCGTCATTTTCTTTAACATCACTAATTCACACCCCAGAGCGAAGTTTCAGGGGCGCCCAGGAAATTCTGTAACCATTTTCAACATTTCACGATGAATATCGTCTGAACTCAACGCAGACTTTCAGTGCATTTACTCCATAACAGGAAATTTCAATTAACAGTTTAAAAAATGCTCTGAAAGTGAAGTTTCTTATAATTATTTACATGAAGAAATAATTCGTGCACCCCGACTGCAGACATTCTCATAAAACAGGCACTTAGGTCTAATGAAGACGATATCCAAGATCTTAAAAGCAGATTTCAGCAATAACTCTTTCGACCAATTAACATAGTTTATATGAATTACGACTATCAAAAACTTTAGGATAAATTGCAACCAACCTCTTCTATCTGTGCCTCAGTAGTGCCATTGGCAAGCCTGAGCTCATTGAGCGAGTACCGCACGGCCAGAGGCGCCAGGTCGGCCAGCCCCGCGAGCAGGAAATTGAGCTCGTCTTCCGAGGCTTCTCCCCAACTGCCACGGTCCACCAACTGCACCCGCCACCGCGGGGAGGCTGTGTCGTTGGTCGTCTGAGCCTCGTCTCCTGACACCCCTTCTGAAGGAGTCAGAAATTATTTGGACTAGTCGCGACGTGAAAGATCTTGATGAAAAAATCGTTAGCGGCTAAACCCTTCATTAGCTTTAAAACTGGTACAAAACCCCTAGTTCAGTTGAGATGCTACTTTTACTCTTAGTAAATATACTTTTCTGTACTTCCACGATCCTGAGCTACCACTTCAGAAGAGGTTTTGAGGAACTTCGAACACACTAAATCGGAAGTAGGCATTAATGAAATTAGCAGATTTGAGCATTTTCAAGTTTTAGATTAACAAGGGGAGAGAACAATTTAGTCCTCTGGAGCAATTGAAGGTTTAGACCACGGCAGTAGACAAACGTTTTGAAAAATTACGTTTGCATCTACACCATTCAGAGCAGCCACTAGAGCAGTTCACTTACCGTTTCGAGGTGATAAAACGGAAAGTAAACGTTTTCAATAACGTAAAATAGATACGATAGTGAACTACCTATTTACTGTCAAAGGGTACCTGATTATTTATAATCAACCGCTTCATAATTTCAGGAAGCCTGCACTCGCTTGCCAGACAATCTAGCACCGACTGAACTCTACTGGAAACTAAAGGAACTAATGACCAGACTTGTCCCGCCACCCACTAGCAAATAGGTGGTCGAATTCTACTGTAAATAACCACCTTCCTAACGTAAGATTTTAACGAGCGGTAAATTCAGTAGCACACAAGTGTTCTAGTTCCTGGAACCATTTTACGCTATTGGTAAAATACTAACGAATGGTACCGGGAAGTTGAGCGATTACTCAATATAGAAATTGGCAGGTAGGGGCAGATTACTAGTTGCTGAAACCAGAAACTATTTTCAGTCATGATTGACAAGGTTACAGACTAAGAAAAATCAATAATGCCGGTACCAGCATTTAGTAATACCAGTTTAAAAACAGGTATTTTGGAAAAAAAATTGGTTAGAGAAGGTTGCTAGATGTTTTGGTTCAGGATACAAGAAACGTAAAGAGAAAGTAGTTGAGCAATCTTAGTCTGCATTCTATACTAAAGAGAAATCCCTTACCGCTAATAGAAAACTAATGAACTTTCAAAATTACCTAAATGAAAGATGCAAGAAACCTCAAAATTTGACGAGTGTAAAAGTTTACACTCGTCGGAAAAACCTGTTCTACAACATCGTTAAACCCAGTGATGTACTGCTCTTCACGGATCAGAAAGCAGAACGAGAAAACATTCTGACAAGAATTCTTTTCTTCATGCTTGGAACCAATTGGTTCAACATTAAGCAAAGGCACTTTTAATGAATCCAACTTTAAATAGACCGCCGCTGTCGGCGAAACTTCGTACAAAGAAAAAACTTTTGGAAAACTATCCATTTTAGGAAGACTTCATACACGTAAATTCCTAAAACAAGCCAGAACAGAGTAAGCCTTGCCTGTAGCTTTGTCGTCTGAAGGACGAGAAGGAGAGTCCTTCTGATCCGCCGCGTCTTTGACGTCACCAACGCGGTGCTCTGTGCGCACCCTCTCGTACGAGTCTCCATGCTTCATGCCCAGCATCTGCAATATTACTTCTGTGACTTTCCATTCACTGGCTACTAGTAACATGCCATTTCATCAGAAATTTGCAATTCAAGTTCCACTCTTGGTTTCGATAATTTTTAAAAATAAAGTAAGGTTAACACGCATGGTAATCGAAGATATAGCGAGTTCACTCGCCTCGAGGGCCCGCTATATTCAGTAGCTTCACACACTTAGGAGTCGTGACAAAAATTGTAGGAAGCTGGAGAGACTCGTTTGACAGCCGGAGGGATAGTTAAAGCACGGGATGGAAGCTTGCAAGCAAGCCTTAGAAAAGGCTACTCTCGCGCGGAATTTCGTGACCTGTACGTTCAATCATAGCAGACAACGTTCCTTTAACAAAGAAGTAGTCCAGGCATGAATGGACTACTTCAGGTTAGTAGGAGAAACCTCGTTTGATTCCAGGTTTTGTATTATCATCGGCCTCGAGCTGAAGAATAATCAATGTAATCCTCCCATCCACATGAAATTCGATGCACATGACAAAAAGAATCTTTTAAAACGTGCTTCAGAAAAAGGGAAATTCACACAAACGTGTTCTCGCACTCTATTCCCTGCACAACAAGAAAAAAGGCATGAAATTTAATGAAGCCAAGTGGCACGAGAGACCGGAGTCTCAAACGCCTGGCCCAAGCCGAGGTAACACGTGTCCCAATGGGGACGCCAGTACCCGTAGTGCGAGATGGGCAAACCAGACTTAAGCTAATTATCGACTCTCATATGCTCTCCTATGAAAAAAAAGGCTGCTTCAGACAATTTAATCTCGTCATTAAAAAAGGAGCCCCAATACCATTTGCATTAAAATCTGACGACTGATAAATGCATTCATTTCGTCGCTCACCATCTTCGCAGCGACGAGAGACGGCCTGTAAGAGGCACTGGAGTAGGCCATGGCCATGCAGTTACGGAGACGCGCGTAGTCATGCTGCTGCTGGGGCGTCTGCACGTACACGCACGTGGGAGACACCACGTAGGTCACTGCCAAGCCTGGCACGTGCGTCTTCTCCCAGCTGCGGGGGTAGGTGTGGCGGCTCGTGGCTGCCGAACGAAGGCAAAAGCAAGGACGGCTTTTGATGAACTGCGTCAATTATACCAGTTTGTAGGCATATCCATGACTAAGGTAAACGATCAGAGGCCGTTTTACTACGAAGTATTCAATACATCTCTGGTATTGAAAGTCTTTCTCTGTTCACTAATATTGGCTGAAGAACTAACGAAGCGTACGAAGATGTATGATCGTGCGCATCATGTCTAGTGTTCCGAGATCTAGGAAGGATAAAAGTAATACAATGCAACTCGAGATTTCCGAGGAGGACCGTCTTTACGGCTGCACGAATTTCTGGAGATTTTTTCTAGAAAAAAACATTCTAATGCGAAGTAGTAAGGACTAAATGTTTTGCCTATCTACTTATAAGCTCCGTATCAAATTCATGAAGCGAGCACCGTGTGGTGGCTCTACTTTCAATCGATTCAGATGCATCATAACCGAATACACTTTCATATGCTGCGTCTGTAACAGTTTTTAGGAACCAACTAGTAACATTTGTTACTAGTGCGACTGTCTGGTAGACATCTGGATTTCTGTCTAAATGCATAAATTCAAGTTTAGGACGATTTGTTGCTAACATAGAACTGGAACTGCAACCTCAGAATTTTCAAATTACTAATATTATTCAACAAATGCTACCGCGGCAGTCAATCTGCCTATTTCGTGATATGATATCTACGCAGTTTATTTTCACAGAGAAATCTCAAATAAGAGTCCGAAGAAGAAACCAAAATCTGTCAAACTAATTCCCTCTTGCCTAACACAGACCAACGTCAAAGAAGTTTAATGGAGAACTAGATTTAAAAGATACGAAACATTCGCAAAAGACGATTCAAAACCGTTCATCGGAATTTTTTCTACGCTTCAGAGGATGCAAAAATTAAAGGCCTTAAAACCAGAGCCGGCTGATGCAAGGCCAGTGCGTGTGGATTGACCGATTACAACACCAAAGCGTCTGGCAAAACCCTTTCATTACTCAAACGCTCAATGCCTATGCAGTACCGCCTCAACGTTACGTCAGGTACATCTTACTTTCCTCACTTCGTCAGAAATCGGTTCCCGAGCAGATCGCTTCAAAGAGACTCGTATGAATACCTTTGCATTAATCCAAGGTCTACGTACACCCTACGCTAGAAATCTAGGACTTTACCTTCCATGTTCAAGAAGTTTGCTGCAACTTCAACACTCCGTTACAAGTCTAATTTTAAGACCCACGAACTAAATCCCACCAGGACATTTCCCATAACATCTTTAAATTTGGCCGGTCCCTTAATTTCTAACTAGAATTAGTTTACGAGACCCAGAGATAGCTTTTCAGATTACTTAATTTATCGTTTTCAAAAAAGTAGATCCTTCGATATCTACCAGGTATTAAAATTCACTTTTTAAACCGAGTTTGTTTTCCGTACAAAGGCTAATCTAGCTTGGACACAATTGTGTCAACAAAACTAAGCTCGAGTCACACAGGGGCCTCTTTTCGCTTAATTTCCGAATAGCACGTTAAATTCATCTTAATATGAACAAGTTATGGGAACAATACGGGTTGAAGGTTAGTCTAGGGGATCACCTTGTTTGTTCTGGTGATGCCCACAGTTGACGCAGTTGGCAGCTTCGGCGGAGTTGCGAGTGCGGCAGTTTGGACCAGGACACACCCACCACTCTACAAGCGCAACAGGTATACTTTTTATGACAGAAGTTTTATCACAGAAGCGCCAATGGCTTCAAGCGTTCTCAATTGCTCACATTTTTCAGGACGAAGGAAGTTGCTATTTACATTAGGCTAAATTTTCCCACCGCAACCATGTAAGGAGCACCGTACGAGATTGTAGAGAGCGGAGAAACATTCAGGGGTTTCGAACGGAGGCGAAACTGCTAAAATAATGCGCTGAAAGCTCATATTTTGAAGTATACAATGGAAATCGACAGCCTTTTACTCTGACGTCCAACAAGAACTAGCAAGCTTTTCCAGTTAGAGAACTTAAACACGTACTTCTCCAAGTAGATAAATGAAAATTTCAACAACACTTGAAAATTATGAGCAATATCATGCTATTATTCTACATCATCTCATTGTTTCAGAACACCAAAGTAAGCGGGAAGTAAAATGTCAAAAGCTGGGTTTTCGAGGGGTTCATCGCTGTTAAAACGCATCTAGACTCCTTTGAGTGGAACAATCAAGTTTTGAACATTTTGCTGCAAGCTTCTGTACGACTTCCAGGGAAGGCAATAGTTCTGTTCCTGGTTTTACAATCTGACTAGCGAAATTTAACAGATCGTTCAGAGCAGTGCTACCTCGAGTGGTAGCCCGAGGACCGGTGCCGGTATGTGGACCATCAGCTACCCGTAGCTGTCGCCCAGGTTTCTATCGTCATTAGTTCACAAAATAAAAGATGAAGCTTGTCGATTTCAACCATTACGTACAGTTTGCGGATAAGTAAACATAACCGCTTATTTCTACAGGCAGACTGATTACATGCGTTAGATTTAAAACTATCGCATAGTTCAAGAACCGCTGATGAAGTAACCTACAGAGCGAGCAACGACTGATCAACAGCCGTGGCAGAACGAACTACCTTTTAAAATTAGGAATAGGCCACCAGGCGTTTAAATTCAACCGTAATAAATTTTAGGTACAAGATCTTCGAACTGTGACCCACGTTGCCGCTCAATACTCCAAAGCTGTCAAACAAAAAGAACAAAATTTCGGTAAAAGGATTCTCTAGTGAAATTTTACTTTTGTCCCGGTGTCGGCGGTTGCCGAAGCGGTCGCCTCTGTTGCGCCTGGCTGCCCCGTTCTTCTCGGCATCTTCGCCACCAGACCGCGCAGCCTCGCTGTCCTTGAGCGTTTTGCCCGACGTAAAATCTTCATCAGCCTCCTTGGCAACGTTCTCTTCCACGTGATGCGGTATGGGAGCTCCTTCCCCCGACTCTAAATCTGCTGCAACCGCTGGTGCAGCGGCGGCATCTTTTTCAGATGAGGTGGACTTGGTCGTGGGTTCCCCGCCTCCAGATACGTTGGGAGGTTCACTTGCTCCTACATCGGGAGAGTGACTGGGCGATCTGGGAGATTGCGAAGTTTTGTTCTCCATTTTACCTGACCAGAGAAAAACAAGACTCGTTGAAAGAGTTTCTTCAGTAAAAGGTATATTCCCTGAACGCGGAACTCCGTTCTAACGTCGCTCAGCATCGACGAAGTTGTCAACATTTGTTCCTACAGCTCTAGAGAAGCTGTGAGCTTGCGCACACATTTCACAAGCGCTGTACAAACTCTCGCAATTTCTTAGTACTGTCGCCAGAGTAATTAAGAAGCTCTCGACAACTTTCAAGATTGAAACGTGGAAATGACTACTTCCCTCAGATTCTAGGGACAATTTTTCTCAGGACCTGAATCTGAATTAAAATACGAGGCTCTATCTCAACATCATGGTCACCCAACTACCTCAAGCACCACAGCGTTTTCAGAGTCGAGAATCCCGCAATAAAGTCTCCCAGAGAACAATCACTCCTCACCTTCGACTTCAAGTGTAAGTCGAGGAGATCGTTTAGTGCAACTTGAGTAGAAGTCTAAAACTAGACTGGTGATATCGACTGGGTACTTCTGGAAAACTTTAAGCGCTTCTACGTACGCCGACGAGCGTACCGCATCACTATCAACAATGGACGTGTCACTGTCACTCTCTTCGTATAGTGTGGGTAGCATCAATATTTCAAGAACATTATCGGGAGCTGGAAAAGCGAAGAATGGCTAAGTCACTCCGAGTTAATGAGCGATTAGATAAAAAAATTACGTTAGTGTCATTAAATCGAACTCTTTGAATAAAATTATACCTCCAGTTGGAGTACTTCAGGGATGTAATCAACGGCATGCATTATATTAGAAGAAAATTAAGTTTTGACGTTACTTCAAAGTTGTATATCCCTAAAATTTTCACGAGTTTCATGGAAACTTAAGAAGTTGTATCGGTATATATTAATGCTATAGTTAGGTTAGGTCAGATCGCGTTTACTACATAGGTATAGCGCGCGTTGCGGTCGAAGTTTCCACATTGGTGCGAGCTATACATTGTACCACGTACGAAATACCGAACTACTATGTCAGAAGGTAAATAATAGAACCCTATAATGACAGCCAATTCAACTTTGGTGATCAGACTGATGCTCAGGGCGAGCCCACACCATGACTATATGAACCTCTGCCATAGTTTCATATTTGTGCATACACTAACTCAGCCTCTGCTTCACTTTGAAGGTCATTAACTTCATAAGAGGCTTGCTGAAGCGTCTAATTTGTAATAGAGAAGCTACTATTACACCGTCTATGGGCTAGGTTCATCAGCTAGTGGGAGTTGTCCTAGATAGAATCTAGGGCAATTGACTTCTTATTTCCCTTAACAATTTAGGAGCATCCTTAAAAGCCAGACTATGAAGTAGTCTGTACGATGCTTCCATGACTTCCCTCTTGCAGGGCAAAATAAATTCAGATATAGATTTAATGAACACAAGATGTTTTACAGTGTTCAAACATCGACTTGATTCCAAAATACCATGAACAAGGAAGCTTAATATATTTAATTCAGGATTTGGTCAAGATTAATATTCTATTGGTATTCATTGAATATTAAAAATAGTCAAATACAGATAAAATCTTAGTTGCTCCTAACACTTCAGGAAGAACAAAGGGCCCCCCATACAGATACAACTAATTTCTATGAACATTAGAAATTCTAGCACAAATCTTCATGCACTAGGAAAGACCAATTACAATTGGTTTACCTGCACAGAAGTTACTTTCAGGACTAAAAAAGCATCACACAGGCTTAGGCAAAATGATCAGACACATTTTGAAGAATTTCTGCAATGCCAGCAGTAGGCATTACTTCATTTAAATCGGTCATAATAAGGTATGCTAGAATCTAACTCTAGGCAAACTGGCATGGAAAGTACAGAATTGTGCTCAGGAGACCTATACCAAGAGGCAGGAAAGGGAGAAGAGATTATGATAAATATACCCCATTCACTAGCCTCAACAGACCTCACCAAGAACCTACAAATGAAAATCAGGCTACACTCAAGCTGTAGATTTGAGATTAATGTAGATTCTCATGTTAGAGAATAATTACACAGAGGATTTTAATCTTTACTTCCAGCAATTTTGATTCCTAATAGCTATTTCATTGGATCTTCACACAGTCCTACACTACTTTTACAATATATATTCCAAATTCAACGTTCAAGGATGATCGTGGTCACAGTGGAGCACCAAATTCTGGTAATTAGTATAGAATTTCTAGTAGTGCTAGATTGAATGTGTCAATATTAACACATTCTATACTGTACATAATGTTACACCAATAAATCTAAAAATTTTGGTTTCATTACTAAATCCCAGCAAGCACTTATATGATATACAAACGCAACTTTTTCAAGTGTCAACTTTAAAGATCATGATTGTAGCCTACATCAGTATAATAAAGATTTCTTCTAACTATACAAGGTCAAGAATCTAACTTCAACTGAAGTTCATAAACCAATAAGATTTCATTGGAAACTTCTTTTGCAGAAAAGGACACTTAAAAGATATTAGCACACATGGAGTCTTCCCCCAGCATTCCACTAATAAATCATCTGGTAACGAACATAAGGATAATAAGGAACCCATGCACAAAGAATGTTGCCACACAGGAACATGAATGCAAAGAAGCAACAACTATGTGTTGAAAGGTTGAAGAAATACAAGTCTAAATCCCATCAAAACCCACTGACAGCGATACTTTTTTCAAAATACCCCATATGGAAGAATCTTGACAACACAACGGGCGGTTCCGAAAACCCATTTTAGAGCATTTTATACGCTCTCACAGGGGTATGAAATGACCATCATGCCACATCAATTACGAAGCGCTAATACACTGCAGTGTAACAACTCATCAACCAACTCTTAAAGTTGTCACTGCTATACTAACTTTAGTAACCAGCAAAGACGTAGGCATTTTAAATGTACAATCTAGCGCCCTAGTATCCTTAGCAACGCTTGAACACCTAATATCGGTACACAGAATTCTTTACTAACTCAATCACTAACGAGCCCTCCGGCGACCGCGGCAAGACTAACATGCCAACCATCCCACCATTCTCATAATCCATTAAACTAAACATCGTTACACGCGATTACGTATCCACCCTTCGTGGACGACCACCTTTAGAGATAACCTTCCAGACTTGACAGTCATCATTATTCTCCCCTTTCAGCATCAAATGCACAATGTGACCGTAAGTTGATCACTGATGCCAAACGTACAGACACGATGGCTGACAAAAATTTCAAATCTCCTGGAGTTGTGTAAGGAAAAGTCGCTATAAACCAAGCTTCCCTTCTTGATAAGTTTTTACTTCCTAATTTTCCTATCATACCTAATTTGATAAAACGATCATCTTTTCAAATGATTCATCGCTTCAATTTTTACTTTATCATTAATGAATGATTAGGCGAAGTTTTTAGTGCATTTTTAACAGGAAATTTCTTGATTGGGCATGAATAAAAAAATGAAACACGAATTTTGTAAGAAATACAGTAGCTGTTTCCCTTAAGCATTCATTAATGAACAATTTGAAATAATTTTAAATTATTGTAATAAATTTATAGCTCAACTGTTTAGAGATATCCTCACTTATTTTAGCTCAATGACAAAATAATTTCGTGTAGTAGTTTAAAACTAAAATATATTTCTTTGAAATTTCTTAAGTCTGCTCATGCACGTTTAAGCAAAATAGATTCAGATTTTGGGGCACTGAATCATCTTTATTTACTGATAATATTCAATGAAAGTGGGAAGATGAGTACGATAAGTCCCAAAAATAAGCCTTTCTAAGGTAAATGAGAATAACATACAGTTGTTGAGTGATTTATCGTCCACGAGCAAAATGTAAGGAGATGAAATTCATAAGGTGAGCAGGAGAGTTATAGACATTTTGGTAATATCATTAAGTACCATAATAAATGAATTTTTCTTGGAGAAATACTGACTAAATTTTATTCTGGCATTACATATGAGATATTATGTTTTCTATACTTTGTTTCTATATTTAGTAATTATGAGCAAAATTAGGGAAACTATTATTCA
>VOMN01123375.1:0-14962 GCA_014899125.1 Orchestia grillus
AACGCTCCATTCGGTTTCTTCGTCATGTAGTAGTCACTACACCTCGGAGCGATCTCATGCCTCGATGAGGTCGGACGTGAGGCACACGGGCTGGGGCTATAGAATATTGCAGCATAGTAAGCACACGGGCTGGGGCTTACAGAATATCGCAGCATAACAAGGAATTGCAGCCCCCACTTCCATTTAAACAACAAGGCATATTAGCTGAGCTCGATGTTCAAATGGTCATGCTTCAAAGCCACGATAATACGTATACAATTATAAAAGATGTCGTCAAATAAATGTCTCCTATAATAAGAGGTTCAAATTTGATGTACAACTGGCATTCTTCTTGCGTTGTGCAGGTGGGTATCAAGAAAGTTTTCTAATTTCATGAGCGTCATTACTAGTTCTGCATCCAAAATAGGGAAACGTTCATTATCAAAACCAGTAGGGGAAAGTAGGCGATGTCAAATTGTTCTATGAACAGTAAATTGTTGAGCCAAGTTTTGAAAATGAAGAGAAAATAGAACTTTCACAGCTTTACGGTCGGGGAAAACTGCATTTTATTACGAGATGCATTTATGCTGTCGCAATGAGCAGCAACAAGCAGCAGGCACCAACAGCAGCAGAAGAAGAGGCTCCAACAAGCAGCAGGCTCCAACAAGCAGCAGGCTCCAACAAGCAGCAGCAACAGGAAGCCGTCGAGGTAAGGTCGCTGCAACAGGCGCACCACTGGACGTATTTCATCAGACTTCACGAAATAAGAAATTTACCTTCCGCAAACCCGACGGAAGTCGGCTCAGCAAAACAGAAATTTACACAACTCTGAATGATGCAAATCTCAAAATACTGGACCAAAAATTCTCCAAGTTTGTCTTTGAGGTATACTCTTTTTAGAAGACCAAAGCATATCCTTTCAGAAATGGGAAAAAGTTCTTGTCAGCCTCGTATGATTTTGGGAATAGGCACCTGTGTTATGCATCCATGTTTTGAAATTCTTGCTACCCTTGGAAAAACTCTTATTATGGTATGTATGATTTGACAGCCGTATCTGCTAGATTAACATTCAAGCCGTGCCACACTGAACGTCATATAAAATATTCATGTATAATATGTACAGATCAAGTATAGAGTAAAACCAATGGGTAACTATGAATGCAGAGGGAGAAAAGAAAAGACAGCGACAAAAGGTGTGAAATTGAATTAACCAAAGGGGGGTACGCAGAATAGAAGGTATGAAATTGACAGAACCAAAAGGGGTACGCAGAATAGAAGGTGAGAAATTGACTGAACCAAAGGGGGTACGCAAAATAGAAGGTGTGAAAATTGAATAAACCAAAGGGAGTACGCAGAATATAAGTCCCTACGGTCTACCTATGTATCGCTGAGGTAACCTTACAGCGCTTCCCTGGGGTCCCCAGTCCTCGCAGCGTAAGATATACAAGCCTAACGCTACTACCTATCCTTACCCCGAGGGATAGATTATATCTATGCTAGATTTGAATTTCGGCGATGGTTGCCAAATCTTTTGGGCGATCATGCATCAGAGGATTTAAGACGTTTTCCGAGTGATGAAATAACCAAATTTTTTCCTTATTTTTGACATCACCATGAAAAATCTGTCTGACGCGACGCCACGCCGAGCTCAAGTTTATCACAAAACCATTACAAAAGCAACGAGTGAACTACGCGCTCAATGATGCGAAGGCCAATTTTACCGCACCATCCCACTCGAGAGCTGCGGTTGGAGTCAGCACTGATCCCTCCCACGTGTTCAACACCGATTGCTCTCACGTGTTCAACACCGATTACTCTCACGTGTTCAACACCGATTACTCGCATGTGTTCAACACCGATTACTCGCATGTGTTCAACACCGATTACTCTCAGCTGTCCAACCCCGATTACTCTCAGCTGTCCAACACCGATTACTCTCAGCTGTCCAACACCGATTACTCNCTGATTACTCTCAGCTGACCAACACTGATTACTCTCAGCTGTCCAGCACTGATTACTCCCAGCTGTCCAGCACTGATTACTCCCAGCTGTCCAGCACTGATTACTCTCAGTTGTCCAGCACTGCCAACACACACGACATTAATAACTAAGAACTGCAATATTTCCCTGCATGAGAAGCAGGCACAACACAGAAGAAAATGACAGAGCCACAAAAAGCTCACCTCTGACATTTTCACAATGAAGAAGGACCTTCAAACGAGGTTGGAAAAAAGGAGGGTGGGGATGGTGCCAAGGAAGTGAGAGGCCTTTAAGAGATTTCAATTATGAAAGAAAAATCGGGTGGTCTCAAACATTTTACAAGGCTTAGCATTTTGCACGGAAAATAAGGAAGAACACGAGCGGGAGAACGTCGTTCTCAAGAAACAGCTTCCTTTGATGACACAGCGCTCGTGTTTTTCCTGAGCGTGGACGAGCGGAGCACAGCTGCAGGAGCAGAAGTGAATTGCCATACGAGAGGAAAATTTGAGAGCCTCCTCAAAACGTGCACTTGAGGACCGGTCTCTGGAGCTGCAAAAAAAGTCGAAAACTCGCTTAAAAGCGGGACTGTAAAAAGGGATCTCCTTAAGACGACCTGCACGCAGGCGCAGTTGGACCTCTTCAACAATCGCGCAGGAAATCAAAGCTCCAGAAATGAGCGCGACTTTCTCGGGTAGATAGAGGCCCCATTTTTCCTCGGATTTTCGAGGCACGATGTTGGTAGACTCAACTGCTCTCTATATAAAGGAGTTTCATTTTTAGCCACCTGTTGTTTTATAATAAATGAAAAGTGTGCTTCCGAGTGGGGCTCTGGCAAAGCTAAGGAAAAATTCTGAGGTACATTGTGGATGCTTGAACATGTTCTTTTTTTTATTGTTGCCATTTGATATTGAACTGAGGACATTTCTCACCGTGATTCTCAGTATAACTATTGTAACGAAATATTCGAAGGATCGTCGCCAAACTACCAAATGAAACGAACCTCTACTTCTCAGTAAAATTTACCAAATGGAAATTCAAATATAAAACAATAAAAGTAAAAGCAAGGTGGAACATACTCGTGAACTTTTTTACTCCGAAAGTGAGCAGCCTGATTTCAATGGAACCAAATTTCGTATCATTCTCAAATCTGAACTTACAGGGAAACATTCCATGTCTCTTCAGTAGCGTATCAAAATCTCGATACAATGTCGATACATATGAAGCGCACGAATGTTATTTTTCAATGGTCTTCATAAAGAGAGACGCAAGCCAGAGCAGTCGAGCAGCCCTAAATTGAGTCAGTTTGAAGTCTCACTTAGGCACCAAATTGAGCCACGCTGCAGCTCACTGAGTGGAATAGATACTGTGAACTCGTGCACAAATAGAATGGGACGATACAACAAATTAGATTGGATAATTCGTTAGTTTAAAGCTTTCAATCCACATGCTATGTGACAGAAGAGGGAACCATCACGTATAGTCTGCAGAAAACGTTGAATCTATGCACAGGTGCGTTCCCACACCGGATTCCCTGCGCATGGGAAAAAGCTATTTAGGAAAAGGAAAAAAAGGCAAAGAAGAGATAGCGTAAAATATGTAAAAATCTGAAGAAGTAAAGTTGGCATGAAAGAAGTCCCAGAACCTTATCTACTGCTGAAGTAACCTAAGGATGATACAAGCAAAATGATCACCATAGCGGAATGCTTTTGAGTTCAACTGATCAATGAGGTTATCCTAAATAAAAACGCAAGCTAGATAACTGAGTCTTGACATGCGAGTCAACACACTGAAGAGAATAGAGTTACGTTACACTTAAAAAACATACTGGAAATTTTGTAAATTCTTTCAATAGGAAATAATAAGACTTTCACTATATCTGACGTGTCTTCTAGCCCATGTGTGTCCCTTGCTTTCAGTCGTCCTGATTAGAGGCAGAGCCCCCAACGTCAAAAGCTCTACCAACGGCATATGAAAAATTCTAGACCGTTGCTGAAGTGATCTTGTGGCAGGCCGAAATTCTGGCATTTAGAGTCCATCTTAGGCAAAAATCCAACGAAAAAAACGAATAATCCCAACTCCGCTTCGACGATTAAGCGTGGCGGAAATGACACACAGTAACATGAAGTTAAGTTGATCTCTTCCCTTACAGAATGTTGTATTCCCTCTGGAAATTCATACGCAAGGTTGAAACGGTGGCATACCAGTGTGGCCCGGGCATGAAGGCCCAAACATCTCCAAGGTATCCAAGGTTACTCATTCGTGCGAAGCGGAATTTTGTTTTTTACACATAAACCCAATGATTTTACTTCGGAGAAATAGCTATCCATATATTAGAGACAAAAAATTCAACATTCACTTGTGGCACCTATTATCACTCGGCATTTTATTCATTTCAAGCTGTGGAACACTCCATCGCCCTATACTCTATAATTTTTGTGCGTCTGAATTATCACGGAAATCTGGATAACACCTCGAGACGTGGCGGTTGGTTTGAAGTCATTGACCGGTTCCTGCCATTCTTTCCTCAGCACATGCGGTGCGGGTACAGAGAGAAGACGTACACAATTTATATTCATATGAACTGTACTGTCGTTCTGCTTCAGCTAAAAAAAGTAACGCTCTCACAAAATTTTTGACGTTTCAGCTGTTACATAAATTTAATTTTAATGGCGCAAGTCCTTTTTTACGAGTTAACTTTAAATTCTGAACTGTTTCAAACATTTCTCCCCAAGTAGGACATGACATGTCTAACGTCCCATTCCCAAAACGACTAACAACTCAACACTTCAAAATTTTCTAAAGCGACTTGAAAAGTACTAATTTCTCATTATTAATATTATTACTTTAGTCAGTGTTTACTGCTAACTCTCTCACAGGAAATGTGATCCTAAAAGAGCGAAGAAATGGGACCAATTGGTATGAACTAAGAAGCTGGGAATCTATTCACATGATACGTTCCCGCACAGGATCCCTTGTGCGTATAAACAGCAATTTGAGAATGATGAAATAAGAAAAGAAGAGTCAGCGAAAAACTCGTGGAAAACTGAAAAAGCAAAGTGGGGTGACAGACGGAAGTTCCGAAGGTCTATTATCTGTAACTGAGGTATCGTAAATCGTAACAGTGCCTCCTTAGAGCTGCTAGTGCCTATGACATACGATTGACAAACTTTTCGTCACATTTTTTGACATAACTAAATTTCAACTCAATTTCTGCTGGTTCATGTTATATCTTTATGTACGATCATCACCTTCAAGTTTCTTAAAAACGATCACGCAAGTCATGAATGAACTCGAAATGCAAAGTCAAATTTCAGAATTAAGCAAGGCTGCGTGTGGTATGCGAGTACTACGCCCTGAAAACAACGATGTTAAGTTGCACCTGAGACTTGAGACTTGCAGTGACGTACGACGCAAGAGCAAGAGGTCAGTTTGACAACACGGTTGGGGCTCTCATGATAAGTCATAAAGCAAATGCAGTAAAATACTGCTTTTCAAACTACATGACTTTCTGTACTCATAGTTGCTTTATACCACAAACTTGGCTGTTTCTGAGGTATATCACTCAGGTATATCTCAAGGTATATCACATTTCGCAGTGAACAATTAAAATGAATCTCGTGAGTGTGGATTATTCTGTGAAGAACCTGCGCCGTACTGGACTATACGAGAATGCTCCTGCTACAGAAATTTCATAGCAAGCGCCATTGAGGAGTTCAAGACCAGAAGAGTCGAAAACTGGAATGAATGGAGATTTTTCAATAAAAATTGACAGTGCAAGAACGAACCGTGAAAAAACGCATCAGATCTGCTCTTCGATTCACGATCACTCAAGTTTCATCGGAAAATGCGGGCAGTGACCGCATCACAAATTGCGGCTCTTGGAATAAGGGCGAGCTGCCATTCAATCTGGCTGAGTGCAGACCACACAGTTATTCTAATATTAGTCCGAACCTAGACATCAGTGACTAGGGAGAACCCTGGTATGGGATCCTATTTCATAGCAAATGGAGAATTCGACCCTTTTATTAAATGGAAAATAGAAAGAATGGCAGTACATGGATGCTCTTCACAAAAACATTCATTTGAGTGAACCCGTTCCTGAAGTTACGAAACAGGTCGGAATAATGATGCACAGACCTATACAATTTTTCGAAATAAGGTCAGCTAAGGAAGAACCGACTGAGCTTCAGTTTTTTGATCGATTTGTAATTATTATTATTATTATTGGGGTTAGACGCAATGCACCGGCCTCGAGGGCTATACCGCATCGAAAGAGTAGGGACCATTTAGTATGGACTTAGGAGAACGGGGAATCTATGCACAGGGTGTGTTCCCACACAAGATCCCCTGCGCATAGAAACAGCAAGTTGAGAAGGAAGAGGAAGAAAAGACAAATAAGAAATAGCGAAGAAGGAATGAAAACGGAAGGAAGCAAAGTGGGCACGAAAGATAGAAGTCCCGAAGGCCTATCTAAAGCTGAGGTAGCCTAGCGGTGCTCCCCTGGGGGCGCTAGTCCCCATAGCATAGGATAGACAAACCTAACTAACCTACCTCTATTGCCTATGGCCTATCCTATGCCCCCTGAGGGGGATCGATTTGTAAAATCGGAAGGTAAAAAGGTTTTGTAAGTAATGAAGACTGCAGAAAAACTATAGACGATTCCGAAATCTATTTAGGGAAAAGACACTTGAATGAAACGTCGGTTCCTCAAACCACATGTAGCACAAATACAACAAAAAACGAAGTCTAATCGAACAGTTAGAGAGGCCCATTCTCCACACCGGCGCTAGTGTCTGCATCGACGATGTGTCGCACCTCAACAAAATCCGTAATTTTCCCACACAGTTACGTTCCGTGTTGCCAACTAAGCGGTGTTGCCAACATAGCAATGTAAAGTTACACACATGGGGCTGATGAAGAACTTCACTGCACAAGATACTACAAGAAGACATTTCAACATCTACTTTCGTAAGGTGAAAGAGAACTTCAAAACTCCAGGTTGATGGCAACGCCCGATTGGCTTACACATACACGTGGATGTGACCTAACACTTGGGACCAAAATGGCTGGGACTCCCAGAGTTGAAAGTGAGAACTTTCTAAAGAATTCAGTACCTCCTTCATTGTTCAATCTTCCACCGGGTATTGGAACGTAAGCTCCGCAAACTCGAAGATCAGCACAGTAAGTCTCTTAGAGATGCCTGGACTACGACGTTCCAATCTGCAGCCCCGACCCGAGGCGGTCAGCTCGTCCGACCCTTGACGCAGACGAACTCTTAAGTGCAAGGGGCATTCAAAGGTCCATCATTTTAAAGGGCCGCAATACAAAATAAAATCAATCAAAGTGATTATAGTTCAACAAAAGCCGCAATCATTTTTATAAATGCGATGATAAATTTCTATTAATATTAACACTGTGCCTCCGGAGTGGGCCATATACGGTACACACGATCGTCTAACAAAAAAAAACCTAACCTAATGTAACCAAAGCATTATCATTTACAAATACTAATTTTTGAGATTTCATCAAATTTGTGTTCATCAATCGAATAAGCTAGTTCTGATTAGAAAAAAAATTAATAGGGTAACCCAATTTGTGAAACCAAAATCCTTCAGTTTCAAATTCATAGCAGGGAAATTTGTCGGCATGTAACTTTACCTGCATGGAGAATCGTAGTCAAAGTGTAAAAGTATTGTAAAATTTCACATGAATTCCTTTGTCAACCGCTGCTTAGCACTCAGATGGGAGGGACTCCTGAGTCGTACGTAAACCCTAACTTTTACTGTATTTTAACATTACTCAAGTGGGCTAACATTTCCCTTTCAACATCCGTTAACGAATGTTGAAGCGCGACGCACCAGTTACATTTAGCCCATTTATGTTCCTTTCACCAATCAAAACACTCATTTGACCATGGAAAGATGAAGCAAAAAGGTTCGTTTGCCACGAGCTGCAGCAGCAGTAGCTCTTATTCCACAGGGGGATTAAAAAAAAAATTAGAACAAGGTATCCCTAAAAACTTTGTACTTCCAAATTGTTTTAATGAAAATTTGTTTTACTATGCGTTTTAAAAATCATATCGTCCGAATGGCGGCCTTGACGACTGATGCACATTTGGAGCCCTTAGGATCCATAAATGAAAAAAAATTATGTTTTCAACTATCCTTGCACGAACATTTGTGTATGAGAGATATTAAAAAGCACACTGTACAAGAAACTAACTCAGGGCGTGAAGGGTCAATGTGACATCAGACCGTCTGGACACATGAAGGCAGCACTCGACATTAGTGCGTCGACTCCAAAGCTACCATCTTTACCTTAAGCGGTTTACCAGCACGTTTGAGGTAATTGTCACTATATTTACCAGCATGTTTGAGGTGGACTATGTCGCCTGCATGTTTGAGGTAAATGTTCACTATGTTATCTGCATATTTGAGGTGAATGTTCACTATATTACCTGCATGTTTGAGGTAATTGCTCACTATGTTACCTGCCTGTTTGAGGTAAAAGTTCACTATGTGACCAGTTTGTGTGAGGTAGATCGTCACCACGTTTGCTTGTAGCTACGTTAGATGGCTGGCATTAGCTTTTGTCGCCCACATTTCCACCTTCGGTGATGCTGCATCAGCTATACAAGTTCTTCAATTGAATTGAACCTTCAAAGTAACAAACGACGAGTTCAGTACGTGGTAATAAGAAATTATGGTAGCATGAAACAGGGAAACAAGTTTCCATATGGCCCCAACGAAAGCATTAGAAGACCGTCCGCACTTCACATCACGCACTCAAGGCTGAAATTATTGTTGTGAAACTTGACCAAGCATTCAGTGTGCGACATCTCATTGTCTCGAACCAGTTCATCCAGAAGCAAACAGCTAAAGTCCATCTTACCGCACCTTTTTGCTCGTTTAATTCAACTCTATTTCCTTTACATCAAATCAGGATTCACTAAAATAGTAATTTTAGTATAGTCATTTCCAATTTCACCACAGAAGCTACCTTAGGCGATTTCAGCAATGAGACTCAGCAGCTGTATTCGTTTGGCTGCCTCATCGAGATCTCAGTCGTTACTGCCACATTTTGTTTCATGACTACTGGTGCCATTTAGTGGGCCGTACATTACTTAGTCTTGTTTTTTGGTTACCGGTACGCATTTGCACGTAAATGATGGTTCGTATCAAGTCAAATTCCCGAGTTCCAGCCAGCTAGCGAATAAAATTTGTTGAGTACGTAGTGCAGTGGTTCTTTTTAGATATATTTGTAGAAGTATCTATCAAAACGTACTCACATGATGTATCTCAAAGTGTCGTATAACAATTATTCAAGACATTTGTTCATAGAACATAATTACAGAATTAGACAATCATGCATGCGGCTTGACAAAGTTGAAATAATGTGCAACAAATTCTTACTAATATCAATTTATATTCGTTTAAAACAAACGTCAGCTCACATAATTTCTATTCGTCAGTTAAAATGAACACTTTCAATTAATACGCAGAAGGGAATGCAGATACATTTATGAAGAGCAGATTATGGCACGTGAAGTTTTACAAGCAAGACTCGTTCACGTCCCCTCACGGAAGCTCGACTTTTCCAGCTCCACCCTTCTTGAGGGACGCAGTCAACGATAAATGAACGAGAGACATGAGCACAAGCCGTGCACCACTTGTGTGCCACGTCAACACGCCGCGCTGAGGGCTGGACGCTCTAACACACAGGCTTAATTCACACGGGGAAAAAAAATAGGTGAGCCAGTTACCCAGAGAAAAGAAAAATAGGTGAGCCAGTTACCCAGAGAAAAGAAGAATAGGTGAGCCAGTTACCCAGAGAAAAGAAGAATATGTGAGCCAGTTACCCAAAGAAAAGAAGAATAGGTGAGCCAGTTACCCAAAGAAAAGAAGAATAGGTGAGCCAGTTACCCAAAGAAAAGAAGAATAGGTGAGCCAGTTACCCAGAGAAAAAAAGAATATGTGAGCCAGTTACCAAGAGAAAAGAAAAATAGGTGAGCCAGTTACCCAGAGAAAAAATGAATATGTGAGCCAGTTACCCCGAGAAAAAATGAATATGTGAGCCAGTTACCCAGAGAAAAAAAGAATTTGTGAGCCAGTTACCCAGAGAAAAAAAGAATTTGTGAGCCAGTCACCCAGAGAAAAAAAGGTATTTTACGTGCTTAACCCTATTTCCACTCAACCGATGCGATCACCTCGGTGAAACTTAAAGACGCGGTCCAAGGAAATCCGAATACACACGAGAAGGATAATTTTAATGCCTGAGCGGCCAATCATATTCGCAAACAATGCGAGCACGTCTCTATAGAAGAGACGGAAAGGCGCACTGAAATTAGAAAAACAAGAGAGACACTATTAACGCGTTCGCTACCACATGATGCACATGTGCGTCGAGTGTTACTTTGCTACCTTCAACTATTCAGCTATGTTTAATTGCTATCTTCAGCTCCTGCGTCTGACGTGCATATATGCGTCTTCGTTCACTGCGTACAAGCTCCATGTAGTAATTCCCCGCTATAAAACAGCAGCGGTACGAAAAATACTCTTTGAATCCCTTGAGAAGGAAAACAATTATAATGGCATGGAACAACGAAGCTAACTTTTATGGTGGCAGCGAATTTGCCAAAAGAGGTCGATTGTGTTCCGCAAGGAGAGACTGTTCATACTACCAAAATTAAACCAACTGCAGATTACGGGACAGCTACCGTCGATTTTGAGGCATTAATTCAACACAGTACACAAATGGGTAGGGCTCATTGCACAAGGAACGAGGATGATTTACCCTCATTTACCCTAAAACGACCAACACATTTTTGGATTCAACGAAATATTACATACGAGCAGTTTACTACATTTACTGCACTTGTGTGCACAATCACCCTAGTTTCGAACGAAAGAAGAATTTAAGATCAAACTGCCAAATTTCTAACACCCATAATTCTTGACAGTAGTCTTTCAAGGTCCATCTTCACCCATGTAAACATCTCAGGAGTCGTGAATGCAGCTCGAGAGGCGCTGGACGGCCCGTCAACGCAGCACAACACTCGTGTAAAGCACGTCCTATAAAAATCTGACGAGATGGTAATGTAGCTACGCATTAATCAACAGAAGCAAATGTTATAAAATGGTAATACAGCTAAGTTTTAATCAACGAAAGCAAATCCGATGAAATCGTAATATACTGCGTAATAATCAACAAAAGCAAATCTCATGCAAATAGCAACGTAACTACGTATTGATCAACAAAGTTCAATTATTCTTATTAGTTACTTTCAAGTTCCCTAGCCACACAGAATGCGATCTCAGGGGAGCGAGAATGAAGGACCATTTAGTATGAACTTCAGAAAAGATTGAATCTATACACAGATGTGTTCCCACTCAAGATTCCGTGGGCATCGAAACTGCAGGTTAAGACAGAAGAACCCTTAGAACCTTTGTTAATTCCAGCAAGTTTGGATTTTCAATGCCTTACAACTACTGGCGTGGCGAGGGATGTGAGGAATGTGTGGCTTAAACTTCCCTTTCCAAGGGAAGTACTCCCTGATTACGTGAAGATAGATAAAAAATATTCAGCGAAGATGGCATAGAAATGGAAAGAAGCAAAGAGGGCATGAACGACAGAAGTCCTAAAGGCCTAGCTAAAGCTGAGGTAACCTAACAATGTCCCTCTGGGCGGCTAGTCTCCGTGGCAAGCGATATACAAAATTAACTAACCGAACCCAATTGCCCATGGCCTATCCTATGCACCCTGCGAATGATTATCGACGAAAGTTTAGCGCCTCAGAACTCTTGTGACAAGAATAAACAGCAACACTGCAAGTTTGAACGTACGAGGGCGCAAATTATAGCGAGTTACAAAGACACGGAATGGAATCTCATTCCATGCCACCGGAATACAATTCCAGCGCCGTATGATGCCCAGTGAAGTGCACTTCATTGCCTAATTTTCCTCGCCTGTTTATATTTTGCTCGGAACAACAATAAGAATACCGTCAAAATTAGATCGATGCATCAGGTTTTCCGGTCGGAACGAAGTGCACGCCTCAAAGGAGAAAAAAATTGGCCAAGAGGCGGCACTTGAATCGAAGTATTTAATTAGCATCTTTATTTCAAGCGAGGTGGAAGCTACGTACACCCAGTTGTAACTCGAAAAATTAACATTTTACAAGAACACCCTGTAAACACCGAGATAGATTCTGCTTGACATAGTTCCCTTCACCCGCAGAAACTTAGTACATCACTTGACGCAGACGCAATCCGACATTATTCAACGAAAAATCTAGTGAAGAAATTCTAATTCTTAAATCAGATTTAAAATCATCAGAAGAAGAAAGTATAGAAGTGATGCCAATGAAACGTTCATAGTACTAGATCAATTCGATGTACGTTTAATGAACTAGATAGAAAGTTAAACTAAATACTATGCTTATCATTTGCCCCAGAAGTAGAAATTATTGAGAGTTCAACAAAATTCAAGCGGAGAATTTCATCAATTGTTGTGGAAGTATATTTCCTAACTTTTCCATGCGCTAAAAGAAAGATTCTAAACGTGACGGTTTTCATTGGGCAGCTGGCAGGGCGTTCTCTTGTATCAATGAGTGGAACCTACTCTAGAATCACCGCAAAAAGTATCTACTCTTTTGAAAATATGACACCAAATTTCAGTCATTACAAAAGTGTCTTGTAAAGATGCGGGCTTATATAATGTGAACTTCGGTGAAGTTAGTACAGCGCACCCGCGTCAGCGCACCCGCGTCAGCGCACCCGCGTCAAATCCGCGTAAAAGCGTAAAGTTCGAGACGTTCACACGCCAGTTTCTGCGCGACGTCCAAACCACGAATCGGAGAAGTTTTCACACCATCAGCCACGTCAGGACGATGTCCTCGAGCTCCTCAATGAACTACTGGGTATTATCGCTCCAAAACCCACACATTTAGGGCTTTCCGAGTTCCTGCTGCATTTTCGAACTGAATTTTCACTCGACTCAATTTGTATCATGTTCGAGTACCGTAAAGGACATCATTTGGTCCCAAGCAGTCAAAAAGTCCGACTTCTGACACGAAAGTAAAGGTTAAATCTCGTGAGCTGCGCATTCTTGTCAAAGTTTTCGTTTCGTATACTTTTAAACCATAAAGACTTGGTTCACAGTTCAGGGAGCTGCGGCTCTCAGTTCGTGATAGTTTGGATTTCGAATCCGAATCTACGTAATTTAGTTGAGGGACAAAGAAGCGGAGCAACATTTCTGAAAGTTAGTTTTTCATCACCCCCACAAATTTGTAGTTTATCTTTGCACCAAATTGTAACACTACAGATTTAAACTTCAATAATGATCAGGAATTTATAAATTTGTTTTCAATAGGTACAAAATGAAATGTGAAAATTATGTATCAGAAAACTAGTTGAGCACCTAAAAAAGACATTATGTCTAAGCAACCAGTGCATGCGTATATTATACTATAGGACTAAAACAACAATGTTGACGTTTAAAATAAACGACCCGCGTACGAATCACATAGTAGATCACGTGTGACGGAGAGATACATGTGAAGTTTCATCGAAGTTGAATAGGAATGCATGGGCTCAAGCATAACGCGCAGCTGCACACAGACACAAGATGGATACGTGTATGAAAAAAGAGATCCTCGAGCCCGAATCCCGAACATACATTGTAAGCTGATAAGGATATTAAAAGACCTTAAGTCCTTCTTTCTCCTTCGTCTTCCACCAAACGAGAAGAAATCAACAATAACTTCTGCAGACAACGGCTGGACTGCGGGCATAAAGGGAGTTCAAAGAATCAACTTTAGAACTGACATATCGAGTCATTATTTCAAATATCACTACGTCAATCGCCAAAAAAATTAGACTAGAAAGTATGTTTAAGGACGACCAATCAAGCTCCCGCAGTCATGAAAGAAGTCGTAGTGAGTACACCCAGCTAATGAATACTTTCTAGCAGGACGGTTATTCAGGAGAAAATACGGCAAGCGGTATTTCAGTAATGCGTTTCAGTCACGGAACAATGAGAAGCAAAAATACTCCTAAAATTAACCAGATTTAGAGAAACGTCAAGCATAAACGCTCTACGGCAATAATACAACGTGCCGAAATATTTACATTCATAAACATTACCTTCAACAAGGCTTGGTAATACAGCTGAGAGAGAATAAAAAACACCCTGCGTTGGGGAGGAGTAGAACTGCTTCACTAAATTTACCTTCGGTGCGAAACCCGTATTAAATTTGCATCCGAATTCCGATAAGCTTTAATTTCCCCAAGGGCTGATGATCTAACGCTGAGATGCCCAGCGCATGGAGCGCGAAAAGGGTCGAAATCTGTCGTACAAAGAACTACAAAAACCGAGAACGTTCCCGTGCTGAACTAGACTTCAAGAATGGAAACTTTCGGCTCGCATGAATTCACGGATTGCAATAAATTCATAGACACAAAAATGGTCTGTCACTCTTTCAAAATGCGCTTGAAGGTGAAAACTACGGACAAGATTTTCAGAATTGCCGTAGTCTCACGACTCGCCCTTTGCGTAGAAGTTGGGAGAAAATGCAAGTTCAATCACGTCTGCAGAACTATACAGGACCTACAGTATGCTTCACTTCAATCGGAAACGTCTCTAGAAAAAAAATAGGTGAAACTACAAAACTTGTGGGACTTCATGGTAAGATGCAACGTAGCATAATTTTATACACAAGATATTTACTGCTGTTATGAATGGTTTCACTGTATTACCATGAATATTAGCAGTGTAGTACCATCTGCAATAGAGCCAAGGTTTTGCGCTCACTGAACAAGTCAACAGCAGACATCTCGGTAGCCAATAAGTCATTTCTATCAAAACGATTTAAACGGATGTTTCATACTTTACAGAGAAGTTGCATTAAGATCACTCGGAAAAAGGGTTTTCTTTTATAGTTCATCAAAGTTAAGCAAGTTCATCCAAGTTAAGCAAGTTCATCCAAGTTAAGCAAGTTCATCCA
>VOMN01123383.1:0-22400 GCA_014899125.1 Orchestia grillus
AGTACCTCATCGGTGCTTGCAACATAAGCATAGCACAGCTCGTATTAATAAGATTTTCATTTTAGCCTGTGATCTAGCTTGGTTTATCTGATTTTCTTGTTTCTCTTCATCGTCCACCCGACTTGAGGAGAAATTATATTTTTACTGGATTCTGTTTTTAAGTACCCAGCAATTTCACGCTATTTTATGCAGATTTAGTTCTATATAGATGTACATGTAAAAAAACTTATCCCAGAAGAAGTTCTCCAAATTATCCCTAAAAAATACATGTACATCATAAATATTGTCAGTAAAGTGCTGAGTAGGTGGTAGGTTACAAAGTACAGGACTGTTCTCAGCTCCCCGCCTCTCAGGTCGTACTGGCCACGAGGCATGGCAAAAGCGTCAGCCCGTTCGTGTGCTAAAAATGTGGCTGACTCTAAACTACTCCAGGACCTAAAGCTCGGACTCGAGCAAGCAAAGTAACGGTTCCGTTCCACTCACTCCGTATACTATTTATTGAGCGACCTAATTTTTTTTAAACTCGGATGAAATGTTGGGTTTCGCTTGAACGGATGATTTTTGTTGCTGTTCTCAAAGACATTTGAAATCTTTTTTGAATTGTGATTTCTTCATGTACCATGTCATTTTTTTAAATTAATTTCTCTCATTTTCATGCTGCTGTAAGGCCATTATATGGATTAGATGCTAAAAGTACGTGTCACCATCACCCCAGACTGCCTGAGCTGATTCAAGCTTTGACTTCAGTGTAAAACCATGGAAACAATTGTACCTTTTCTGCAGATGCATTCACTGAGCCTCTCCCAATTGGAGGGTGAGAGCTCACCAACGCAGTCGAACTCTTGCAATTTATGCAAAATATTTAATTTAAAAATTAGGAATGAGCAAAATAACGCACCTTGGGTAAGAATACGTTCGTACTGTAAATTTCACTGTCCCTCCCCTAGGGTACGTGCGGCGAATGTTTAGCCGCTGTCTGTCACATTTATTCCATACTTTTGCTTCCTATTCGTACCTTTCACTCATTAGGTCTTGGTATAGGAAATCAGAAATTCATACGACTGGTGTATGTGTTTATGGCACAAGAACGCTCGAATGTTGAGTACAAGGACTCAGATTCTAAGATTCTACTGCTTATCGAATGTGTAAATGATGTTGCTGTTCCAGTAACATTACTTGTACTATTTGTAATTCGAACCTAACGTAGTGACAAAATTCTCGATAACTACCTGTCTAATCTCTTTCTATTGGCAGGTAGCTTTAATTTCTAATCGAACAGACTACGCTCCGATTTTTTCGAACGCTCCAACGAGATTCCTCACTTCATTCCCTGCAAAAATGACCTCGGTACGTAGTGTAGCTCCCAAGTCTACCGGCTATCTTACAATTAAAATTTGGACATTTTTATGCACTTTGAAATTCAATGCTTCTGTTCCTTAGGCTTATATATTTATTCATGAGTATCTTAGTTTGCTCCTTCTAAACGAAACAATTTTTTCAATTCTGTAGCAATCGAGAGCAGCATCTGTAGTGGTGAATGAATAAATTAAATATAGACAATATCAGGAGTATATATTCATGAGGAGTATACCTGCTCAAATTTATGCTAAAATTATACCTGGATACACAGAATCTGTATGAGCAAAATGATTAATAACTTGAGAACTTGAGTTATGTTTACATAATCTTGAAATTTACGCTTTTAGCATTCAGTGAATAGTCACTACACAACAAAGAAGCACTCGTCATTGCCTTTTGCTTACGAGTGTTAAAATATGACTTTCTATTATCTTTCATGAGTTAAATTTACGTTCAGCCTTTGCACAAGTAAAAAAACCGTTCACCTCAAAATATTAGATTGAAATTTTCAAAAACTGATTTGATTATTTTTCTAAATAAAATTCGAGTGCCAAAGTGATTTGCACCCTTGCCCGAGTTAAATTGGGGGTTTCCAGCCGCGTAAATCATGTCGTGACGATAATGGTGCATTTAGCTCGCTCTAAAAACTAGCTTTAGCTTTATGTATGCGTGCAATAAGGCTGCATTTAACTTGGCACAAGAACTACCAGCATTCTTACAGAAGTGGATTTTGATATTCATATACACTGCAAAAAGTTGAAAAATCAACCGGAGTAACCAAGCAAAAAATTATAAAAAATCAATTATTTTTTATTTGTGCTTAAATCATACTGGCTACCCATGTTGGGTAAAGATATATGTACGTTCGTCTAAAATTATTAATTTCATTGAAAATTTGCACTGCTTTGATAAGTGTTATTTTACTCATTTTAAACGTTATGATATCATTTTTCAATACTCTGTCGCTAATTCTCATATATTTTTTGTATTCATTGTAAAAGAATGCATTTAATTAAAATTTTGGTCATCAAGAAATGTGTAAGAAGCACATTTTTGAGGCCCGTGGTAGAGGAACGCGGCAATCATCTTGTGATTATGAGCTGTCTTGCACTCGCTACGTCAGACTTCGGATTCCAGGGTCTAGTAAATAACAAAACCTTTAATAAACTGATTCATGTTTTGAATTGCTCATCGTATTCAGACCCATCAAGAATAAGTCAGGGTCTACGCCGGCAAAAGCATTCTGAGGGGCTCGGTCACGATATGATTATGAAATCTGCACGGCACACGCGCTGTCCCAGGAGTATTATTCACACATATATGTATAAATGGAAACATGTTCTACGTGTTTTTCCAATAGAACAAGTGCACCACCACGATGTCAGGAGTTATGCTCACGCTGCTCCTCGTGGCTGTCCCGACCCTGGGGCGGCCGTCCCCCTACCTAGACTACGCAGGCCACAACTCGGTCGTCTCCCAGCGCGGCAGCCCCGGCCATAGTGTCTCCGGTTCATACAGGTGCGTTGTGATGCCCTTCGATCGCATGAATCCTTGGGATTTTGTGTTGGACAATTGTGCCGGTGAAGTTTTCTTTAGAAGTATAAAATTATTTATGGTTCGGTCAGTCCTTGGTGACGTGCCGAATTCAATAATTTTTCCTTGCAGTTTTCTACCTTTTAGTCGTGGTAGTACCTACGGCTGAAATGATGAATATGAATGCAACAAACACATTTCATGTTGAAGGACAACATTCCACGAAATAGTTTCTCATATATTAACGAAATGCTTATCGCCTCTTATGAATTACATATTACAGTGCATAAAGGAACAAGCACTGCTTTAGATAAATATTCGTTTGTACACAAGCGCCCCAGGAATAAAATACTACCTATAATGTAACTTCGATATCAGCCTGAGAATAATTTTCGATAGGCACGAATGATGCATTTCAATAGTCTTGAAGCAGTGAATTTTTGACCGTTCAGACTAAAAGTCCAATCGACGAAGACTGAAAGTTCAACCATGAAATGTTTTCAAACCTATTCTTACCGTCGATTGGTCATCGTGACGCTTTAAAACCCTTCCGACGGCAATTTTAACGGTCCATGGAATCAAAGCTTTTACGCTCGAGCATAAATGGATCAGTTTGTCCACTCTAGAAATCGAAATGCCTGGCGGAATTTTTTGCACAGAAGTCTCGGTAATCAATACTAATTAGGTTGTATATTTCCAAGTCCCTTGTCGCCTGATAACGCTTTCTTAGGAAAGGAAAGGCTTCCTCCAGTCGTGCGGAACTGTTCTTTCTGAGCTGACACACAAAAGTCCTACTCGGTCAGGTCCCTCAGCGGTTCCTCCGCTCGAACAATGCAGGCGATCATTTATTATATTTATTGCGTCCGTCAAAAAGCTTCGAAAGAGCTGAAATATTTTAATGCACCCTACTTTTTCGCTCGAATTTCGTCGAAACGAGCGGCAAGTTAGTGCCGAGTGAGCGTGTTCACCGGTGCAAACTCGCTCTGTCCTCACACCGTGACCTTATGTTTCAATTCGGCCTCGCGTACTGATGCAATAATTTTTTTGCCGTTCCAATTCATGACGCATAAACTTCAGGCGCTCACGAAAAGCGATCTTGTTGAGGGTTTCATTCGGATGTTAAACTCAAGGCTCTCTGATGAGGGGGAAATAAAACCCCAAAAATGTTGATTCTATCACCCTTTCGAAGCATCGAGCTTTGTTTCGGACGAAAAAATTGAAGGAAGGTCAAGAGATTATTGAATGACACCAATTTTAGTTTCATTTCAGAATGCCGAGAATCCAAGTTGTAATTTTTTCAAGTATTTCTTGACTTAGTTCAAATATGAAAAAGTACTCTGAGCTGACACGGCTCAATTGAGATATGGGGGACCAGTTAGAATTGTGAAAGCAATTTGTACGGTTAAATTCGCATGTATGCTTTCGAAATTTTTCTATTGAGTGTTGTAGATTTTTCACAGTTGATAATTTTATTTTACTTGGGAAATTTTCTAAATTTGAAGGTATTTTATTCACTCTAAAGTTTTCAGAAGATGTACTTGTAAACGGTCTACCAATGAGAACATGCGGGGAAGATACTCTGGGGAACTCCCAGAGAAAGGATCATACAAAACCTTTTTGTCTTAAAATTAATTCGCCTTGACGTAAAGTGAACATTCATTTTTCTGAATCTAAATTACAGCAATCCTCTACAGAAATAACAATTATAGCGATTGCCTGTTCTTGACGTTGAAAGTATGATGAGCTAAACAATTCCAGTGGGTAATATAGAAAATTCATCAATTTAAATAAACATCAAGTTGTCATAACGCTGGAAGTTGGTGACAACTTTGATATTTTTCTTCCAACTAATGAAGAGTACTTTCCAATCACCATCAGTTGGACTTCGCCGGAAGGAACCGAGTTCTTCGTGCGCTACGTGGCTGACGCCTTCGGCTACCGTGTCGTGGAGTCCAACGCACTCCAGAGGTCAGCCCACGGACAGCTTGCTGACGGAAACCAGGCGTACAGCTCGGCTGACGTTGACAGTGAGGAAGTTGTTGACATCCAACGACCACAGGACCTCCTCCGCGAAGCTGACGCTTCAGCTGAAGATTATTCTCAGGAAGATGTGAGCTTGGAAGCCCAAAATGAAGGATTTTTAGTGTCTTCTCGAGGGAGAACTTTCGATGGAAGGGGCTTGATTCCATCTGAAACCCAGGCAGTCAATGAACAAGGACTAGAGGCCATCGAAACTGTGGCGGCAGTTGAAGCTGCTCCTCGAAGTGAAGTTATTGCCGCGGAAACAGAAACTATCGCGCCCGTGCCCCAAGAAGATGAGGTATCAGGGATGGACGACGTCGTTCCTACTTTGATGGAGATGATGAAAATCGATGCCCAAGAAATTTCACTTCAGGACCAAGATGCAAGTCAAACAAGCCCTGCTGAGGAGAAAACTGAAACTATCTCAGAAGGAGGTAGGCCCTTGGAAGATACCGAGGAAGAAGCCATTGTTCCTGCTCCTGAGCCAGAAGTTGATATGACTACGTCGGATCGTCAGATGGGTGAGGCAGCACTGGAAGAAATAATTCCTGCCGAAACTGAAGAAATGCCCACACAAACCGAAGAACCTGTTGATGGTGAGACCTCTGTTTGATTTTGGTCGTCAATGAGCATAGTACTCACTCGGAAGCACACTTATGAAATATCGAAGCACTACCGTAAGTCGTAGTTCAAATTACAGCGTACGATGCAAATGTAATCAAAATGTTTTCGAGTGTTTTCTGAGCTAAGACGAAAGAAGTGAATGAGCTTGCGAATATATAAGTTGAAAGTATTTAATTGAACGAACGAGCGATCGACCTAGAATTAAGTTCAGTCAATGCAAAGTGGAACAAGTTAGTGCGAAATCAGTCGAAATTATAAAGAAATTAGATTTCTTTCGTAAACGTGACGAACCTTCATTTGTTCAAAAGCTATAATATGACTGACTTTTGTCTGATTCTTTCATCTTGCACATACATACATACAAACATACGTCTTTCTTATTCTGTTTTAGTTTTGCTTTGCCCGTTGATATTTGGTTATTTAATATATGATAGAAAAATGTTGTTTAGCGGCCATTTAATGCGAAAATTAGAGACCGTAGATGAATTTGCACTGCTTTATGCTTTTTATTTCTGTATCCGATTTTGCTTTATTTCAGATAAATGAGCCTCGAGAGCTGGCTCATTTATCTTGAAATTGATTAGAACGAACCACTTTTTATGCACTGCTTTCTTCTTATGAAATTTTCTAAGCTGTTAATGTTAACCATATACTGACATGTTAAATCGTTGTTGCCCAAATTTGGTCTAGAATTAAAGTTGCAATTTTAAAAATGTTTTTCTGCTCCTAAGACCGTAATCTCGGTGATCAAAAGTTCGTACGTGCGTCAGCAGGTCCTTGCGCAAGTGCACGAATGAGTTTTGGAATTTTTATTTACTTTCCTCGTTTGTGCCACGCAATAACCTTAATCAAATTTGCTACATGACACATCAATTACAATTTCACAGTTCAACACATGGCGAAATTCTGTAAAAGTTCGTTTATGCACAGCCAAAATATTCACTTCCTCCAGTCTGTAGAGAAAAATCCCAGTGTAAATTCAAACTTACAGACAAATTAACAGAAATATTCTGATGTACTAAAAACTTTTAGTTGATTGTACACCGCAATTGAAAGAAATCAACAATCAACGATGATGTTCGACTTGAAGTAATAATTGCGTTGAGACCCCTCATCTAACAAAAGAAAAATTTCCAGGTACTTTTTTCCGTGAAAAAAATTAAATTTCTCGCTCGATAGCCCACGGACAAAATTTTCAGGCGCGTCCCACCACCGCCGCTCTGCTCTCGGCAACGTGGGGAGCTGTGGTCTCGTTTGGGCTTCAAAAAAGCAAATATTCAAAAGAACGTGTACAGAATTTTAAGCTCAAGCGTTGTAACAAAGAAATTGAATTTTTAATTCCTCGAGATGCTTTATTTGGACTCTGATTTTGGGTACATTCAGACGGGGCTCTCTGAAGAGAAGATTCGATTCGCGAGTGCGAGTTACGCGGAGCACGCGGACCGAAACTCAGGAAATGAAATTTCAAACATTCTGAAATTTAAATTTAAATTTTGTTACATGGCTGAGGAGATTCGATGATCACTTCATCATGTTGTAGCGACAATGATAGACGTTTCAAGTTTAACTTTCAGTCTTCAGTCATATTTATTGTTCGCACTTTAAACAGTCTTAACTAGAATGTTCTCCACCGAGAATTATAATTCAATAAAAAACTCTGATCTACGACTGTCGCGTATGCAGGAACTTGATTCTAAGTTTCTCTGAAATGTGCTGAATAACCCCAATCAAACTTATTTAGTGGTGTTTCTCAACAATATTACGCATTAATTTCATTCAAAATGAAGCACACTCCTACCATGAGTTCTTGCTATATACATACATAGCCCTACTGTCGTGTGTGCAATATCACTGGCGCCGATCTAGTAGTCTCAGAATTTTTTGCCTTTTAAGTGTCCTCATTTTTCGCCATCTCCAAATCTACCCAAACAGTAGATTCACACGACGCAAAAATGAACTGAAAATCACGGGACGCTTTTGAAGGATTTCGGTGTTATGTGCACTAACTTAACACCTGAAGGGATCCACGAAGAGTTACCTGCGTCTGACGAGGTAAGGTTCATTCATATATCGTCGCAATTACAGCTCGTTATTGAAAAAAACAGCCCACGTCAGAAGGGAAAGGGTTCCTGCACCCGGCGCAGTTTTTATCAGGGCGAAGCTGTGAGGCTGAGAGCGACGGGCGCGTCGGCGGCGCTTCATTCCGGCGCTCGGTGAACTTTTTCTTCGCGAAGTCGAGGACTTCCCGCCTGCCGGAAAGTCGCCAAACCTGCAATTAAATGGCGACAGTGGCAACTTGGCGCCACTATCCGACATGGCCATTTGTTCTCCGAAGATAACCTACTCGATGAGCCTGGGCATAAGTTCCACCGAGACGATTTCCATCGGTAGGCGCGCGAAGGGGACAGATGTACATTGATGTCGGTAGAAGAAGTGCGGTACTGTTTTTGCAGGCCTAAAAGGGAATACTGTCACCTATGGTGAGGAGAACTCACCGTTATCCAAGTGATGATGTTCGAGTATCCTGCAAATATGAATATACGTATCATAAGGTGTTCAATGTCAGAAGAAAAATAAGTAAACGTGATTAGTGACAATGAACATGGGCTCGCGGAGGTCTAAGACAAGATATGCGGGCAAGCAAGTTCACGCCCATAAAGTTGAAATAGACAAAATTCATTAAAGTGCGTGTTCGTTTATTTTGACCTCATATCTCAGATGAGTTTTAAGGTAAAACACAATTATCTGCAACAAATCCCAATACGGTAATATTAATATTTGATGGCAAAACGTTAATAATAATATTTGATGACAATACGTTAATATTAATATTTCCTGGCAATAAGTTAATATTAATATTTGATGACAATACGCCAACATTATTATTTGAATGTTTAACTGAATGTTGTCATCAAATATTATTAACAATGTTTAACAATGTGAATGTTTAACTGAAAAAAATAATGGCAATCATTTACACTTAATTTCCATAGAAAACAGTAAATAATCGATTTCGAGCAAAATTATTGGATTTTCAAATTACCTCAAGCTTCATTAACGCTTAAATTTTATTCAGAGTTTGATAAAAAAGTTCATTGATGAAAATGAGTCAAGAAAGTAGTCAGACACCAAGGGTCAGGGGTTGCAAACAACATTTGATTTCATACGTTATTATTACGATTAGCGAGTCTAAAAAATATGAACAACTACTTCACCTATTTGTGCATTCATATTAAAAGTCTAGACTAAGATGAAGATATAAAATTAATCGCACGCTTCACGATAAATTTTTCCACAATAGTTTAAAACAAATCGTACGCCGTACAAACGTACACCCAATTCAACGCTCGCAAGATTTGCATATGGCCGTTGAAGCCCTTCGTACTGCGTGGGGCCGTTGACAGGAGGGTCAGGCAGAGGCTGAAGTCTAGCACTTCATTAGCGAAGTTTTCTTTTCGTGAAGTGATGCTTTTCTTTGGGTCGTTGAGCTCTCGCAGGTGTTGAGCTCTAGAAACTCTTGCGTTCCACTCCAGTAACTCGAGCTGTCACTCGCTCAAGGTTTAATCGTCCCTGAAATCAAGCTAATTATACCGAGCTCGGCCCAGTAAACTGCGTTGTCCGATGTGGCTCTTGCAGAGACTTGCACTACGATTTAGAGCTTCAAAATGAGCAGAGCACTGAGAAATGATAAAAAATATAAGTTTTATCCAAGACAACGCGATGATTTTGCCCGAGTGGATGAAACTTTGTAGGCTTCACTAGGTGTTAGTCCCCTTGTATCATTCACGATGAATGTAAAGAAAAACTGGATATGGTTTAGTAGCTTTACATGTCCTGGGTGTTAACGGTATCCGCGTACAAAACTAAATTCAGCAATTTTTTATAGAAAAAAATTAGGATTTGTGTTAGTGTGTTTGATTTTTGATGGTGCTCATCAAATAGGCTAGGCTAAGAGTGAAAGTACAAATAAGACTCGACTGAATTGCGTTGAGCAAAATTATATCAATCTTTGTCTTAAACGCATCAACATTTTTAGCTCATTACCAAAAAAATTCATGACAAACTAGAAGTTTAAATATTGATTCCAATTCTTTTTAGTCGGAGCAGTCGTTCGTAATTTTCTTCAGTGATATTCACCGTCGGTAGGAGAAGCCTAGTCCACTAGTCATAACTGCTCTGGTAAAAGCAAACAGTCCCTAACCGCAGCTGAATCTCTTTAATTATTTACATCCCACTAAATTTGCACTTAGAGCATCATTTAATATGTATTCAAGCAGAGCTCACATACTTCAAGTTTTTCAGCCCAAAGTCATCTCTCTTCGCCAGACAGTCAAGCCAAGCTGGCTAGCCTCCACGAGCTTCTGCCACGTCGACCTCGGAGGTAGAGCTGTAGACTCGGGTCAGTCCTGCTCTTTCTGGGTGTCGAAGCCTAATCTCGAGCTCGTTTGAAATAAAACAAGACACGGTTGTGGGGATCACTTCTTGACGGAAACGTATTTTTCAAGAATAATGTCGTGCGTAGGAAACGTGAAAATTCCTCCAGTAGTTTTGTTGTCACGTGTGTGGCCCAAACACGTTCTTACTCTCTTAGTAGTTGAAATGCACCGAGTAGTGATCGTTTACGATGATAAGGGTGTCGTTTCTTTATCCATGCAAACAAAAGCATTCCTGTAATTATATTAACCTGACGTACTTTGATATTTCTCTTCGCTGTTGTGAAGTAGACTGATTTTCGCGTAACAATTGATCCTGAAGTGGGAGGAAGACCGCTGTAATAACTCTAATGTCTCTGCGATAAACTGGGTTAGTTTTTGCTGAGGATGAGCCTGAGTTGCAGCCTACCCATGCAGGCAGCGCAGCAATGAAGACTCGGTAAAGATTTCCTCCAACGGCCATAAGGGCGGCCGTTCATCGGCCCATTGAGCCCCACGCTACGGTGCTCCTTCCGAAGCATCACGCTTCACGGCGAGGAAGAACAGAAGTGAAAGAAGCTCTGATACCGAGAAAGTTAATCAGACACTGACCTCGGCGACAACTCAGGGAGAGAGTACGAGTGAGAGCGAAATTGATTGGGGAAATTTACGTACATAAATACACCCGTGGCGTGCTTTATGAGTGGAGTTTTCAGTTTCGGTATCTCTACAATACGTTCATCTTGAGAGTGCGGCAACAAAGCTTCACTTTGACTATCGCTTTCAATGTTTGGACAGATTATTCAACATTATGTTACGGGAATCATATAGGTGTAAAGTGCTGTTCGTGGCCTGTGCCAGGTTATGAAAACAAGATTGGAAGATATAAATTTTCATAAAACGTGGAGACACTTACACCGTATCTTCTTTTGTTGAAGAATTATATTTAGAAACATTAACATTGCTGATGGATAAGATAAAATACCTAAAATCAGTGAAATCGTCATCAGCATAAGAAATCATTGTTAAATCACTTTTTCCTGTGAAACACATTTGGAAAAATAAATAGTTTGATTAAGACTGGATTTATTAGATATACCTGTAAAATTATTGAGAACATAAGTGAAAGGTCCTCTAGAAGCAGTCAAACATTGTCTAAAAAAGCTCAGAATGATTAAAGAAATGAGACGGACACACATTTTTAGAGTTAAAATAAGTGCATGCGGAGAATCTATTGCAATGTTCATTAAAAATGAATGCAGTACTTTTCTTAATAAATCTTACTATTGTGAGAAATAAGTACCTCGTTCTGGACCCAGCTAAGTTAACTTCCAATACCTCCTTCAAAATCTGATGACAGCATCGCAAGCGAATGCGGAACTCTGGCGAGTTACATTTCAAGTTTCGTACTCCCGTCACAGAAAAACTGAAACTCTCCCTTAACAAAATGCAAATCACTCACCGTCTCAGAATAGTTGATCGTTGATTCCTGTGTATCTTTGTAAATATGTTCTAGTTGAGCTTTTAAAAATCTTAGCGGTTAATTTTGCATAAGTGTCGCACTTTTTATGTTTGTTTCCAGATATTTGGTGGGAAATAAGCCAAGGCTCGTAGCGTTAAATTTAAATATTTTTAAGATTTTTTTACCATCGCCTTCAGGAAAAACTTTGCGCAGGCTGATAATTTTCGGGTGTGAGTGGTAGTTAATTTCTTGTACGTTAGATCAAAATTACACAAAACTGCAAAATTGAGACAATTCACTCATACAGGCCCCATAAAATTGACGTAAGTATAACAAAGTAAAGGTGATTCACTCATTCAGGCCTGATAAAAAATGTAAATATAAGAAAGTTGAGACCCCCATCCAAACCTGATAGATAGTAATGGGTAACGTTGCTGGAAATGTTGTAGTCTTACCTGGAATCTAGGGTTTAAAACTTCCAACATGAAAAGAAAATGGATTGAACGTGCTCAAAAATTCTCAGAGGATACTGTACAAATCTACATTTTATGATTTTCAAAACTGATTTTTAAGCCTTCAAGCATCCGTTTATTGAGACCACATTAGCATTCTTAATTTGATTTGGAAGTTTTAGTCTCTACGCTCATTTTATTTTTGCGAGTTTTTTCAATTCGTTGTTTCAGTTTAACGAAATCAAGATTTGGAATAATTAAACCTATTCGAATTTTTATAGTCTTTCACTCATGAGAAATCTATCGTAGGTGCTTCAATACTTAAAACTAATTTAACATGTTCTAAACGAATTTTAATTCTATACCTTGATTCATTTTTCATATTCACTCATTTTAAGTTCATTTTTAAATATTTGTTTCGAGCATCACAAATTTTTAGATACAAAATTGGAACCATGAAGAGAGTGAGCTATTAATTTCTGCATTAAACATACTGAATTGAGCCATCAGATGTTTAAGGAGTGAAACAATTATTTGTGATTCCAAAAATTTTCCTCAACTTCTACGACAAGACAAGCCAGCTAAGGTAAAACTTCCCATTGCGTACGACAACATAAATCAACGACATCTAAAAATTAGTTGATGAGACGATTTCTTCTAAGTTAATGAGACGATTTGTTCTTAGTTAATGAGACGGCTGGTTTCAAAGTACAGAGACGACGAATGGTTATTTTGAGTTAATGAAACGATTCAGTTAAAGTTGATGGGACGATTTATTCTAAGTAAATAAGACGATTCAATTTGCTCAAAGAGGATGAGACAATTTAGTTTAAATTGAAGAAACGATTAGTTGTTGGTTGATTGAAATGTTTAAGTTGATATACGGTTTTATCTTGTACGTCACGACAAAATTTGCTTAAGACTATTTTCCCAATCAAAAGAGATGATTGTCACAAATCTGAAAAGACGATTTGGAGTGCCAAGACGATTTTTCTTCAAATCGATGAAATATTTTTTCAAACATGATGTTACACTGAATATCGGAAATGTACTTGTAGTTTACTATTCACACAAGCTACTTACATTTACTTCTCGACATGAACACATCATCTCTCATTTTTTTCCAGTTTTTGATTATTCAGAAAAAATGTACCACAGAAGATGAAATTTCTCTACCTTTTACTTATCACAAAATGTAAAAATCAATTTCGCGAATCTCAAATGTTTCTTAAATATTTTCAAACACTTCTTGAGTTCACTATTTTGCGTAGATTTCTCTACCAAAATAAAAAAATAGAAGCTATCATACATCAAGAAGTAGGATGAGCTATCATTTTCAGAATTTTTCCCTACAGCTGCTCCACAGTGAAACTTTAAACTCCTATGCTACAAAATCAGTATGATGCAATATTACCGATTATGCTTTAGATTTAAGTCGTTATTTTATAAGAATGTCTTTGTTTTAAAAGTTAGATATAACTCAGAATGTTAGTCTTCGCTTTGAAACCTTCTTCCGCTATTAGTTTCGTTTCGTTTTTTTTTAATTTAATTTATTAATTGAAAAAGTTAGTGTATAATTTTCAGTTTATAAATTCACTAAACTAAATTGATTTTTGTCGCTCAACATTACCTTAGTACGCACAGCGGGCAAAAAATTAGTCACCTACTATTTTTCGAGGGTCTGTCATGGAGAAGGTGCAGAGTCCGTCATGTTCGGTGGCTATTTTTACACAAAAGTGGGTCCTTTCGTTGAGGTATCTGTCAAACTGAACCAGCATGGTTACGTTGATCAGCTAGATAACCAAGTTTTGCAATTTGCACAATATCTGGATGCAGAAAAGCCTGTTGTTTTACCTATCTTTTGGGATGAAAACTGATGGGTGCAGCGGGCAAGAACTATCATCAATTGGCATGACAGTCCCTCAAAATGTATTAGGTATTTAGATTGATTAGCTAAGTCTCCAGACATGAATCCAATAAAACGTTTTAGGGACCACCAAGAAAGAAAAATTAGACTTCGAGAAGATTGTACACTTTCTGTGGCCGCACTACGAGATCAGTTGATGCAAGAAAGGTTTAAAATCGATCAGGTGAACATTAGGACATTTGTCGACTCAATGCTGGACAGGATTTCCGCCATTATTCCTGCTAGTGGAGGTCCTGCATATTAGGAGCACCATATTAGTTTCTTACTTATGGAGTTCACATCATCAGAGATAACTTGCGAATATTTTTTATTCCCAGATTTTCTGTTGGTAACTTAATTTCATTTGGACTATTCTAATTTTCAAAGATTAATGTTTTCCTAATATTCAAGTTGGAGATTTTCGATATTTGAAGAATTATCACAAAATATCGTTGGGATTTAGACTCAATGCAACATCCGTCTTAATTTAAATCAGTTATTTTTTTAATTGAATTTGGTCAATTCAATTGAATAAATTTATTTGTCAGAGACACCAATTCAAGTGTCAATGAATCTCCACGGACTCTTATTTTGGCCACACTATTCGCTTACAAATATATCACGATGGTAACCAACCGGGCAAGTTCGGCTGTATGGGTAGTTTACCCGACTCGAGGTGGACTTGAAGCCAATGATGGGCGCGAAAAAATGAGAATTGTTACCCTTACTAGTTTGGATTCAATAGAATCTTTTTTTATCGGTTACTCTGGACGCCTAGTGGTTCATTTCATATATTTTTCTAAAGTCAAATCCTCCACTTATTTCTCATTGGTTGAACTACTGTGTCAAACGTATATTATTTGTTGAGAGTAAACGTTACAAAAATTTCTAACACATTTAATTACGTAAATGCTTGAACATTTTTCAAAGCACGAGTCCGTGTACTTTTAGTCAATGATGAACGTGAATAAATAAAAATTACGAGTAGGTATTGTTTGAGCACTTGATGAACGTAAACAGAGAGAAATTTTTTCCCCTCTAGTACTAGAATTAGTGACAACCTCACACGCGTACTTTCCCACTACCGAGTGAACATTATTTTGGTCATTAATGAGAACAAATAAATGCATATTTTCGCCTCTAGTGCTACATTTAGAGGCTTACTTGTCCGGGTAGTCTTCCAGTCACGAGTTGGTGTTCGTTTACATATTAACGAGCGGGACTGAATGCAATTTTTCCCGTAAAGCACAACATTTCGTGACACACACAACAGGCCTCGAGGCGCTGTGACCGGCAGGCCTCCCAGGCTCCGGAGGCGGCTTGCTTCACGCTCCGTCCGTCGGAGGAGTTCTCCCTGATTTATCCCGGCCATTTAGAAGTTAAACTTCTTTAGCGGGAGGCACTTATAAAAATAAACCTGAAATAAATGGACGCTTTAGTGTAGGTCTACGGAGCACATGGAATGTCTAGGGTGACGCGAGGGCGCGCTAAGCAGCAGCTTGAAATTTGACCATTATTATTGCTCCTGTTGGGGCGGGGAGAAAGGATCTATTTCTTATATGTTCAAAATGCGACTTTTCTGCCACAACGTTAGAAAATGTTGCGCGATGGGGCGACGGGTGCGTTACCGTTGACTCAAGCACCGCCGTTAGAAGAATTTTTTCCGCGCTGCCTTGCCAGTGGACGAAACGAACACAAATGTAAGAAAGCCTATTCTTCCGTAAAAGTTATAACTGCAAGAAAACTTTTCCAAATTGTCTTTTAATTTGTCTTTATTGGCATTCAGACCTGGGTAACGTTCATTCTTTACCAGAATCATGAAAGCCAAAATTTCCTTTTAAAATTCACCCTCACGCGATGTAAACGCTCTAATGTCCTTATTATAGATATATTATAGGAAATTACCTATGTTCTATTCTAAGATAGAACTAGACGGAAATATCGAAATATTCTGAAGGAACGTTTCTCAAGAAAAAAGACCATGAAGTTTGAAACGCAGTTCTCATCGACATACTTTGTAAGTATAGAACACATAACTATGAGGTAGAGAGCACAGTACTTTACGATAAAGTTGAACAAATCGCCTGCTTTGCTTTCAGCTCCAACGTCTGAGTGCTGAAGGAGCTCAACTAAGATTGATCGGTCGTCGTCGTCGTCGTACTCGCCGAGCCAATTCTGCGACTGGCACTAAACGCCAATCAGAAATCGTAAAAGTCTTCATTCGGGAGCATCCAATCGCAAAAGTAAGGCAAAGTGACGGATTCGTTACGGGAATGAGCGAGTACACCAGCCGAAACTGAAGCAACTTGAATGGCTTCGTCAGTTTGCTTTGCATACGAATTTTTCGCTTTCCTATTTAGCATTGAAAGTAGCGAAACACGATGCAAGGGCTTTTGACATCAGAGTCTCATTATTTTCTTAGGATCCAATGCTCTAAGTTCACCTCGAACTCATGTTTCTATAAAAACTCAATGTTTACACGCGTAGGAATAGTGCCCGTCACTAATTCTGAAGAACCAGTTGCCCATGTGAATTATCCTGCACTTCATATTCAATGAGGCATTGACTCAGATTTTTCCCTCATCAAATCAAATCAAAGTCAAATACCCGGACCATTTCCTCCCCCGCAGGGGGTCGAGGGCTCACAGTTCGGAACCGAAAAAATAGTAATAATTGCTTCGCTCATAACATGAAATATGATAGTACCGAAGCAAAATTTGTACACTATCTTCAAAAGTCTAAATATTCTTAGACAACAAAGCTGAGTTTATAACTTCCCATAAGAATTAATTACACTAATTATAATGAACGTTTGGAGCAAGAATTTTTTGTCTTTCAAAACGACTCTTAAAAAATGGAAGTTACAACTGTCAAATTATATCTAAAGATTTAACACAAGCGTTCAAAGAAAAACCTTATTTCCCACGTGATCCTTTTAAGAGGAGTCAACTTTATTAACGTCATCACAACGCGTTAGAGGTGTGCCCAAGTACCACAGCAGTATACGTATCTCATAATGGTATCAGTTGATAACGTAGGCATCATTATCGGACCACCAGACAGATGCGTTAACAAGAAGATGAGCTACTCGGCATCTCTAAGGCAAAGTCTGCTCGATCTTTAAATCTTTTCGTAGAAACCTCACAAGAAGTCCCGGATGTCTCGGAACCCTCCCGTCTAAAAAGGAAGTGTCAGAGACCGGGACACGTGAATACGTTCTCCTATAAACGGTGCCATGTGTTCTCATCGCCCCCCACCACTACCAGGCTCAGCCAGCGTGTTCCCTTGTAGGTTGGTTTCACCAATTTTAGGAAGCAAAACAGCATTTTCCGTACTTTAGTTTTACCCTTTACTACTCTTTCCCTCATGAATTTGTTGATAACATTCTTCTAAATCGGTTTAGTGTTTAGGAAATCGCCGCAGCGAGAAGACACGATCTGAAAGCCTACGCTTACGTTAACGTCCTCGCGTATCAATATGTTGTACGTGTGAATATGTTCGGTTGTTGTTTTATGTTGTACAAGTTTACTTTGCCGAAATCAAGCCTGGGATATCTTGTGCGTGTACACTACTGACACAGTCTCTTTGTGAAGTGCAATTGAGTATATGTAATTGAGCATAAGCTGTTTGTGTCATGAACCATCGAGAAATTACTTTTAACCTTAATTAAATTTAAACTAACTTGAGTTTGAGTGTTATCTAGCTAGGCTCATAACAGGTCGTTACAACATGTTACATTACAGGGCATTGTAAAACCTTCACAAAATACAGTACTTATGCATTCGCATTCCTGGACATTCCATTTGAAGTCATAAAAACAATTGATCATACTGCTTGCTCACTATGGAAATCCAATTTTCTTATCCAAATTTACTTTTTGATTTCGTATTTCAGCAACAAAAATACAGCTTGTGAACTGAAAAACCTACTGAATGAAGCAATTTATTAGAGCTCAAACAATTTTTCATTACGAGGAAGTATTACAAACTTGGGCGAAGTTAATCTGTCTTATCAACTGCGTTTTTGCATCTGTTCTGATATTCTCGTTATTGAGACTGACTTCCAAATTAAAACAACGAATATAGAGCATTTTCACATGCACTTACTTTTAAACATAAACTCTCACTGTTCGTACAACGCCTTACCGTTCTATACAGAAAAAGGGTGCGTCTGAAGGACGTGAACGCATATGCAGCTTCCATGCACCCGCACATCGCTCACTCGATAAACGCTACAGTTTCTACCCTGATGCATTCGTGTGCCTTAGGACGCAGTCGAATGTTTGTATCTGTACTGCCGATGCAGGTACATGTAATAAAATAGGTTGACATGACAAGAAGCCGCCAAACGATGCGCACGAGAGCTGTTGTGAGACCATTACGTCTGGTTAGCTTCTCATGCTCCAATGCTATTGGACGAATGGTTTTCATACACACCATTTTATCTTGGCTCGTTCTCTTCACAAAGGGTAGGGATTTGGGAAAACTGCTTGAGAATATCAATACTTTATTACAAAATATATAAAAGTATCGGAATATAACAGGTTTAATGAATATTATAGAAATGATTAGAAGGCTCACACCTTGGAATGTATGTGGTTTTATCACGTGCATCAATTTGGTGAATGTTTTTGTATTTTAGTTTTTTGTTACATTCTTACAGGGCTCTTCATTTGATGACTGACGATCAGAGCTCATTTACAAGAGCAATGGATTAACAGTTTTAGTACTCATCAACGCGGGGTAAAGTCAAGGTTTTAGTGGAAAATCGAGCTAAATCTTAGTACAGATGAAAGAACTAAGAATAAACCACTAGTAGAGTTAGTTCCTTATCACTTCACAGATTAACCCCGTCATTTCAATGAGTTGCATTTTAAATTCTGGTGGTAGGAATGCCACGAAAAATTCTACCGAATTTGAGTATGAATGATTCCCTAAGGAACTCGTTTATGAAAACATATTTTTAATGCTTTCGGAGCTATTCGCTCTCTTCGTCTTCCACTTCGACGGGCTCGGGAGCAGAAGGGAGGGCGTCGGAGTCGAGGACCCTGTAGCCGAGATGGTCCGCGATGTACTTGACGAAATATTCCTCGCCGTCTGGAGCAGTCCACTTGTACTCGCCCTCCACCGCAGAGCCAGCCACGCCCTGTTGGTGTCGTGTTACATGCATGATTTCCATACGTCGTATTGATGTGTGCCATTTGATTGGGGTAACGTGCCATATTTACGCTAATTTTTTGTGATAGCATGGTCTTTATGTCGATAATAAAGCTCGAAAGAACATTTTTGTATATAGTTTCTAGGGATGACAATTTTGATACTATAATCAGTGTCGAAAATGAAAAAAATATTTTTTTTAATACTTATTTCAGATTCGTGAGATAGATTGGCATAAGGTGATTGTGATACACCTCGAACTAAGCGTCATTTTTTCAACAGTAACATAAATTGCAATTTCAACAAACTCAGGATTTGCTTTGTATGAGTTCAACGCAGTTGCATTTCTGATCATTCGACAGCGAAAACCGCTTCTGACAATTCACAATGCTACAGCAACAGACGTAGTCATTCGACAGATGCTTAATTACCTGTAAGAATTAATGTCAAATATTGCGGATCTAGAAAATCTTAGTCTTAAATTCTTATTATTTCATTGAAAACTAGGGCGACTAAGCCCACATGAGCATAAAATGTAAGCGACAGCTTCTTCAATACTCCGCTCACTGAAATAAGTAATTTGGTCCTTTAATGGTTAAGATAAAGTCTCTGCACACTACTACTGTTTGCACTGCACAGCACAACCTGCAACACTACACTCGCTCTTTCCACCCACCTCCTGCTCGTGTTCAGTGCCGTCGGTCTCAAAATCGATGATGTCGTTGGGCCTGGCGGCGACCATGACGGCAGCGGCGACAAGGAGCAGTAGAATCTGAGGGTAGGTGAGGAAAAGTGAGGGTAAGTGTAAGTGAAAACAGGTGAGGGTAAGTGAAGGTGGTAGGTGAGAACAGGTGAGAGTAGGTGAGGGTATTGGGCATAGGTGGAAGGTGGTCAGGGTATCACTAAGATAATTTTGGCACATCTAAGTGCGTTTGCTTTCATTCATAAGTCCAGTGCTCTAGCGACAGATTTTTTGTAAGAGTGTGTTATATGGGGCCGAGCAAGGTGCCGATTCTACTCTCCTACGTTATCAGGTGCTGAGCAAATGCTTCGATTCTTCTCTCCGTAATAAAATGCCATTTCAGCTTTATAGATCGGTAAATTAGCTCAGAGTTGAATTCATGGATTATCCGCGAGCATAGCTAATGTTATGTTGATGGGGAGCTTAAAACTGCAACTTGTGCTTTATTAGACAGCTCTTGGTACAGACGCAATAAAATATTTCTACTTTTCATTTGAATTTTTATTCAATCCCAGTTCATTTGAATCATTGATGCATTATCAGAGTAAGTTAAATTTTCGTTTGAAATACCGTAGACTTACGCTGCGGATGTCCGTTGGCACGTTTTCATGTACAAACATAAGTGTCATACTGTCATGCGCCGGAAAAATGTGTCATTTTACATTAATGACTCTCATTTGTGAGTCAGTTTTGAACAAGTATACGAGAGTGACTAAAGTACGTTAAAAAATTGAAAGTAATTCTTATGTTTTGCCAGAGTCGGTCAGAGCAGCGCAGTGCAGGGGAGGGGAGGGACGGGGGAAAAGGGTTGCGTCGGAAGAAGTTGGAACCGTCAAAGAAACGTAATGAGAAGAGTGCGAGGCTTTAAAGAAATGAGAACTATATTTTGAAGAGAATTATAGTCGTTGTAGGAAATTCTGAAAATTTTGTTCAAAAAATCTAAAATTTCCCTGAACTCAACTACTTTTCCTGCATAATGTGGACGACGATATAATTTTTAAGGACGTTGAAGTTTAATTATGGAATCAGTTCAGCATGTTTCGTGCACCACGTAGAAGTGTCAGCGTAGGTTGTGCAAGGCTTAAATCATGCAATTCGCATAGCTAAGTTACTCCTTGGAGCGCATGGAGATAAAATGGCAACGTTCATACCCAATGCTAACAGTCGTTTCTTTTTCTTTTATCCTAAACCACGAATGTAACTCGTGAATAAAAATTACAGCTAAATTAAGAAACAATAATAGTAATGAGATTAATTCAGTTTTTCCTCAGAGCCTTATGATATTAGTGATGAAATTCAGAACACTCATAATCTATTCTCTTCTAACCCTACCTGGAGCTTCATGGTGATGGTTGAGTTGCGAGGTGCTTGAGGTGCGTGCTTGACGAAGGCAGAAGATGAAGTGAAGAGCTTGGCCAGCTCCCTTCCTTATATAGTCGGCGCTGCAGCCCAGGTGGCAGTGGGACCTTGACTGGGGTCTCGCCCAGTGAAGTGAACTGCCTACTTTTTCTGAATGGGTTTGCGCGAGCTAAGCAACAAACAACCGAGCTGTCAAAAAAATAAACCAGCTCGGCAAGGCCTACCTTTTGCAAAAACAGGTACCCTAATACTAAATAAAAATAGAACTCGCCATTGAGGGGGTGCCTATTTGCCATTATCGTAATATTACTTCTTTGTTTTACTTTTTACGAGTTGTCTGGCTTCGCTCTCGGAACATGAAAAGAGAACGTGGCTGGTGGCCTTGTAATTGAATGCTTTCAAGGACACTTGTCGGAAGATAATTCTATATACATGCAATGATCTAAGCATAGGACTGCACAGTTCGATTGTTTAGTCAATAAATTCTTCAAGCTCGAGGACGTAAATACCATGGGATGTACTGCATCAAAGAAAAATTTCTTTTGAGAACAACTGTTGATCCTTCGTTACCCTTCAATCCTCGTTTCACAATTTTCGAATGAGCGCATGATTCTTAGTATCGAAAAAATAAGATTTTCTTCATTTTCATTACAGAAGTTGTGTGGTAGAATAGTGAACCACATTCATTTATTCTTTTCAAAGTCTTCGAATCAACTGCACAAATTATTCTTGAAAAGTTCGTTGATGTCACGAAGAGGACTTCATACACTATGCTTTCACATCTATTCTCTGATATTTGTTACATTTATGTACGGTACCCAATTCAAATGTCGCAAACAAATATTGTATCTTTTATTATGTACTTTTTGTTACCTATGCATACGTGAATATAATGTAAATGAAAAAAAAATATTCACAGTCGCAACAAGCACACATGTTCATGCTTATAAAGAATTGCATTTATGACTGTTAACATGATCTAACATCTCGTTGTTCAAGTCGTAATAAACTTTCAACAAATTCTGAAGGTCTTAAGTGGACAACCATTTTGCCCCTGAAACTAGGGTCTTCAATGTTCTAAATATTGTATTGAATCAGTGTTAACAACAATCACTGGACTAAAACGCTCTTTACTGTGATTCAATTAAGCACTGGCATCCGAATTCCCACTCACTTTCGGGGGAACGAACTAAAAATTTTAGTAAAATATTGTTATTTTGAGGCGTGCAGGCCGTGAATGCTTTTAGACGATAGGTAAGAATGTATCAGATATGCTGCTCTTCGTCTGATGACAGCCACAACTGAGGTAAGAATCACAACATTCTTCTTCATTGCTGATGAAGGCCTCTGTTTGTCAGAAAAATCAAGAAAAT
>VOMN01123391.1:0-24273 GCA_014899125.1 Orchestia grillus
ACTGCCTAGAAATACAGGGTATATAATAAGTTCATAACACTTTAGACCATCTCCATGTTTTTGGAAAAATAGTTTAAAGCCTTCGTTTGCAGCATATATCTTAAAATTAACTGAGGCTAAGAGCTCAAATGATGTACATCACTCCGGATAGTCAATTCTTTTTGCTATTGAAAATAAGTAGTTTTTAAAAGCACCGTTCGTTCTTATAGAGTCAATTTTATATCTGTTTCCGTAGTAAATGCCCTAGCCATTTGTTTCTGTTGTTAAGAAAGATTGTATCCGAATGTGATGTGTATTTTATTGTGGATTAATGGTATTTGTAGTTAGAAATGTTATTTTTAGGCTCATTTGGATTCATGCTAAAATATGAACCGTTCAATTTCCGACCTTAGTTGGTGAAGAATCGCTAGAGGTATTCAAGGCGCTTACTAACAGGTCAATCTACTTCCAACTCGTTCTCAGACATGCTCAGCTAAGTAGTGGTAGAATGCTTGTTGCCGTCTCGTACCGTGAGTGAACTCGTAGGAACTACTACGACCTGCTGCGCTGGTTATCCTCCACACGCGCGTTCGCAATAAAAGTTTCATTGCCGCCGTCCCGACCATGCACCTTATTTCAATTAAAGAAGTTACAACAATCAAAGTTCCTGTAGAGTTCACCCCTTCTAGTGAGCAAGAGCAACCAATATTCGATCGTGAGACGACGGTCATTAATAAAAATATTTACTACTGCACGAAGAATCATCTCGTTTGCAACTAGCATATGCTGAAGGAACTTATTATGAATGATATTGCGGCTAATAAGTGTGTTACTCTTAATATGTAGTTTGAATCTTTGAATCCCTGAAATATTTTTAATGTTAATTGCGTAGCAATTATTAGGATTTCAAGTGTGCTGTCATTTATATTTTCTATTCGGCTGGAAGAGATTGAGCAGATTGTAAGCTTTAACCTCTGGTTCCCTGCTTGTCGGAGTACTTGAGACTAAGTTATCGTGTTACTTTAACTGCTCAAAAACTATGTTGTTAATCTTGGCAAATACTCTTTTTAGTGAGAACCTGATGTAGGTAAAAATATAAATTTAGAGGTAAAGGTTAACTTGGTTTATTAAAAGATGCCATTGGAAGTGATATTAAAAGAGTCCAGCTTAGCGACTGGTGATATTTGCGTTGAAATTTATGTAAACTTTTTGTTCTGCAGCCTTCGGAACACTTGGTATTAATATAAAAAGTGAATTACACATCCGTTTAAAGATTCCTTCTCATTGCATTTTTTCATTTGTTTAGGCCTCCTAAGAAGTGCTTATTCAGCGCCACAGTTTCTGAAGCAATTGGCGAGCTCCACACCTGAAATTAATACAATTTGTTTAAGCCAGCGAGTGTCGTCGGTCGAATTATCACCCTGGCTTGCATTTTCCCATGGCTTCGCTAAACTTGTATGTCTGACGCATTGAGTGCGTCTGTAAGTTTTGGGGCCGGTAGTTTCCGTTGGATCTAAACCTCGGAGTTAATGTCGGTGGTCAGGTCTGTCTCGTCTGTGGTCGTGAAGAAGATTCCAATAGTTTTGCTGTACTGCTACGGAGTCTCCAAACGGAAAGTGATCTCAAGTGTAAATGCTTGAATAATTACGGCTTGTCTGTACCTGCTAACACTCCAGTTGTATTTTTTCTTGTTCTGCACATGCATGAGTCATACGCTGCCTTTTAAAATGTATTTATTTCCATGAGAGTAATATATTGTATTTGATCTTTCATTATTGTTACTATGCTGATTTTGGTTTTAATTTTAAACAGCCTATTGTCATTTTTACTTTAGAAAAGTTTTTATGATCTCCCACCACTTCTTATTTAACATCACCTTCAGTTTAAAAATAAATTATTTTTGTATATAAAGTTCAAATCGAAATTTCTTCGACTTTAGCGTATTTGATTGTCTCAAATCCATCTACACCGTCCAAATAAAGTTCTCCAATTTACTGTAGCTAGGAAAGAGAACTAGTAAAGCCTAAATAATTCACGAATGCATTGTTCGCTACAGATACCAGGATTTATTACCCAGGCTTCTGTTACGTTGACAACTTATGCACCGAGGCATGCATAGTGATTAGCCTAGTCTGGATGTTACAGCTTCGGCGAGAGGGATCAAATGAAAGAACCTTTTTTAATTCCAACACGTTTCACCGTTGAGTTTTCAATGCCTTACAACTACTGGTGTGGTGAGGGATGTNGTCACGTGAAAAGCCTCGCCTGAGCCGAGGCTCGAACCCACTGAAAACAGTAATAATTAGGTAACATTTGTACACTCAACAAATTTTACCGACTGAAATGTTCGTTTTGCCTTGAAATTCATGACGCAAATGTGGCGTATATGTCGCTTTGAGCAGCGTCCCTCGTAATTAAAAGTCGGAGAGCCTGGTCGCTGTGCAAGGCCGTGCGGTGGAACTGTGACGGCTGGAGGCGTGTAACCGCATCCTGAGACCGCGGCTGCCTGCGCCGCTCACGGCGCGCGGTCCAATGAGGTCCGGCTGTCCGACTGGACGGATGTTCAATTTGCTTCTCGGGGTTTCTGCACTGGCCTAAAACTTACGTTTATCATTTTGAAGTAAAAAATCAAATTATTTTTGAAATTTTTTGGACTAATATTATCTCCAGGTTTTCGAATTGGATGATGTTAATTTGCCCGAACGGCTTACCGTAGTTCTACTGAAAATATTAATTGCTCTGATATAATGAAAATATTGTTGACTCGCAATACATGGATGATATAGATTCTTAACTGATATTATTACCAAACTTACCCTCTTTTGAAACTGAACCATTCTTCTGTATATTCTCGCGTAAAAGAACATTCGTGTACACTTAAGCAGCATATTTCGCGTTCGTCCGATTGTCACTTTCACAACTGGTCAAACATTCATGTGTTTTTTCGATGCTCGTTATAACCGTTACTTTTGGAAGCTAAGCTAAATTCTACTTCCCTGTCGCTGTCACAAACTGAGAGTTTTTAGGAGCATCGGCGACCTTATTGTGTCTAGTGAGGCTCGTAATGTCAAGTTCACCTCAGGTTCCCTCAGTTCGCTGTGACGCCCCCGTGACTTTTCATGGTGACGGGGAGACAGGTGACGCCGCTCTGTTCTAATTAGATATAAAGTTTTCTCTCTCTGCACACATCGCTGTTCCCTACCAGAAAGTGTTGAAATTAGATCACGTAAAAGTTGATGCGTTCGTTTGCAGCAAAAGTGTTTCATTTCATTACTCCGGCTGACTCGATGTGTGTAATTGGACATGTCACCCGGAGAACATGAGGCGCGTGAGAAGATTTTTCGTGCACGGGGCCATATAACTTTTATTGAAATTTTAGCGCACTTCTAATGTTATGTGCCATCATTTTGTCTCGTAATGTTCATTTAAACACGAGGAATGCTCTCAAATGAGTGGGTACTGTTGGTATTCTCCTATCTAAAAACGATATGTTCAGTGCCTGAGACGTATGTATACATCGGCCTATGCACTGTATGAAATGTAAAATTGCCAAAGGGAAAAATTATTCTGATGTCTTCAAATAGAGGGATTCAAAATTTCAAGTTTAGATGCTTAGTAAAAAAATGTACGAGGGTAAACAAAAAAAACTAATTTAGTGTGCGATACTGTTTACTCCTCTCACCCATTTACGTGCGGAAACCTCAATCCCGTACTTCTATTTGGAAAAAAATTAGCAATGGAATAGAACCGTTTACAGATAAGAATCTTAATCGTTCAATTGTCTAAAGAGAACTTTTCTCAGCTTGATATAGCTCACTAACCGCGCACTTCTTTTCGATCCCATTGCTTGATCCGCTCTCTGCCGTTCCGGACAATAAATTTTGCTGCGCTTTACAGCCGCTTTCCTTTACTCAGTCCTACCTGCAAGGACTTTTACGTAGCTCGATTGCTCGGGTGCAGTTTTTTACAGAAAATTTTAATTATGTTCGTTTCGTTGACGATCCCTCTAGTCTCAGTGTAGGGCTATCTACATTTATTTACTTCGAGGTTTGTGATTATTTGTGGCTTAAAGTTACAATGTAACTTACCGTGACTTTTGAGGTGTTCAATATCAAACTCTGGTGCCATGTTCATTTCTACTTTTGATTTCATCTAGGATCAAAAAATGAAAGTAGCAACTCGGGGATCTGACCAGAAATACAATTTTCTTTTAGAGAGACTCGTGTTTGCGATTGGGGGGATTCATTTGGAAAGAGAGAGCAATGGGTTGCGGTTTTTGAGATACGTCTCGCATACGACCTCCAATACAAGTAGTTCTATATAAATCTCGACACTGGAGTCCACACAATGACTGAAGAGCGTGCGAGACCTTCGCGCCACGAAGTCAGCTCTCTGTCGTTATTGTACGCGCTTGTGCGTGAGGGGGGAGGAGAGGAGGTTATGAGCAGAAAAAATTAGAATGGAAGTGATATTTCTAAGTCAGGATTGGAGCACCTCAGGGATTGGGTAGATGTGACTAAACTTGATTTTATCGCATCATAGTTATTTCAAATTCGAATGATATATCAAGGTTCAAATGATCAAATCAATGTAACAAAAAGTGAGACGTGTTGGTGGTTAGCGCATCTTCTTGGTTCTGCTCAAAAGGGATTAAGACTTATTCTATTGATAACATCGTGATATTAATTTCTAAAGAGGTCCTCATATTGAAATTGTATAAAAATTGTGAATTCAATTTCTATTTCTTCTATTTTTACATCTTGTTTGAAGATCTCCCACGGTTACTACTTCAGCATTATTCTTGTTGCGTCAGTCATTTCACCGCTAACCACAAAAAATGTAAATAGGAAACAATCGAGGTTGCATGACGGTGCCGTGAGCAGCATGAGGGCTTGCTCTTTCCCTTGCGATAATTTCGTATGTACAATGATTTCATTTCATATTTCAGGATCACTGATCTCTGTGCAGAACTCTAATAATAGATTTTAAAGATATTCCGTTTCTTAGCAGCTCTATTTATGTTCCAGTGCATAATTTCTGTGCTGAACCTCTTCATGACCATTTTATAGACTTTTTACCGCCTTAAATTCTGCGTGATACATCTAGCCTAAATTATTCATGGACTGTTCGGCACTTCTGTATATTCCTATTAACTCAAGAAATAAATGTTCAATTTTCTAAGTGAGGGCTAACCTGACGTTAAAATAAGTTTTTTAATGAAAACGTTTCAGATCCATTATTTTTCGTGCATTCGTCGTCTTTCTGTAATCAACTGAGATGTAAGTAATTGTTAATGAGTTCCAAAACATTGAAAATAATTCAATTGAAATTCTACGCTGTACATCTGGTTTTCAATTGAGTGCGCTTAGCAAACAAGGAATTTAATAAGATATCATTGATACTTTTATTTTTCTGTTAGAAAGTGTGAAAAATTTGTGACCTTCTGCTAGCCACTTAATTTTTTATTGCAATGAACGCTCCACTAAAAGTGAAACAGAATAGGAAGTTCCGCTTCGTTTTACGTCCGAGAAGGGGTATTTTTTTCTTTGAGTTGTTTCACGTCTCCTGAACTGCGAATATTTCCTGATCCCAAGAAAGATAATTACAAAATGTTATTGTACTTCACTGTAGAAATTGTGGTGTGGTAACTAATTTTCCAGATTCTGTGTAGGAGCCTTGCAGGAAAGTCAAGATTCCGCGTGAAAGTGAATGAAAGACTAACTGGATCGTGATGACTTATTGCTGAAATATTTTCCTTGTAACATTGTTTTGTGTTAGCTAATTGAAACAAGGCATGGCTCCCCTGCATCCCAATGATTTCGAGTACCGTAGCTTGTCAAGCAGCATCCGCGAGGATCGTCCTCTGGGTCGAGGGATAGGAAGAGCCACCAGACCCTTCAGCGAGGGAAGCCGCAAGCGAGGGGGCACCACGCGAAAAACAGAAACCTTCAGACGACAGGAACGTCATTTCATGCAGCGTAGCGACGCTTACCTGACTAGCCGAGGCTTGGCTGCCCCGAAGCCAAATTTTAGAGCCTCAGTCCATCAACAACAGCGACAAGAACTGCGCAGGAGCGGCGACTACCGCAAGAGTTTGGTGCTCGACAGGAAGGTCGAGGTGCACTACGGCTACATCACAAAGCCCATCATCCCGGAGGTGGATTACCTCACTTGCAAAGATGTTGCTTCTCTCAGGAAGAACACTTTCAGCACCTCCAGGGAGGAACTGAGCCTCAATATAAATACGAAAATTGTGTGCGACTCATTCGAGGATCATCGCACTATAAAACCTTCCAAAAGCTTCGGTAATTTAACAAAGTTAAAATCGTCTGTGAAATTAGAAATTGGCTCACTTACCAAAAGTAAACCCTCAAATTTAAAATCTGCTCTAAAACTAAGCAAATCTGACTCTAGGCTTGATTCCAAGCTAGAAGTTCGGTGGGACTCAGACTCGGAGACCAAAGCCGAGTTTTACGATGACAGTTGGCTGCCACACTCTCCAAGGCCAGGATCCAGAGATAGGACGCCCTACTACAATGAGAAAAAGTCTCCTTCATTGCACCCCCGAAGTAGCAAACCCATATCGAAGAGTAGCCCATTGTTCGCGCGCAAGAGAAGCGGTCTGCATTACAGCAGCGCGCGGGCGGCGAGCCACAGGAAGGCCTCGCGTCACCTCATACCAAGGGCCAGAACGAAGAACGCTCCTGTGATCAACGCTACGTATAAGGTAATTTTCCGGAGCAGCTTTCAAGTTTTTGCTGTGTTGTTAGCCCTGCCAAATAACTTGTTCAAAGTTTCTCAACATCCTTGTGAATGTTTAGATTTTTTTTAGTTTGACGGAACACAGCTTTCATTTCGAGTTAGTTTTGTTTTGAAATTCATATGAAACATTAGCGCATATTTAGTAAGTCTGAAATTATAGATACTTCGATATGCACATATGAATTTCGTCACCAATAAACTTTCCTTGCGTTTTCACGACCACGTAGAAATTGTGGAGTACACAGCACCAGCAATGAAGCGAGTAAAATATTTATCGTTATATTTGTTTCAGGTTCAATACATGTGCTACATGGAGGAAAAAAGATAGTTTCTTATCATTTAAAGATTTTGTGAACTGTGCAGGATTTTTGGTGTTTTCAGTTAATTTTTGCAACGTTTTTGGCCATAGGCTTGATTAAAATTATGGAGTCGTCGCCTTCTGTCTCCCACTGAACAGTTTTGCATGCTGCACTGTTTTGGACGTTCAACGCTCGCTCCTATGTTTTTAGTTTGATCTGTCTCTTTCATTTGGCCGGACATGCCCGTGTCGTAGTCGTCGTTAATGAAGATAATTCCTTTTATTATTTATACAAAGAATTCCTTCTTAAAACTGAACTTTTTCATTCTGTTTTTTTTCAAGTGGCATGTCGTAACAGTTTTCTCAGTTCTATGATCTTGTGGCGGGTGGACTTTTGTTGTACTTTCTTGGTGGAGTGCAACGAACTTGTTCGAGTGATATTATGAGCTCAGCGTCATGACCGACAACGTACATCTGAATAGAGATGCACTACTCTGTCAAAAAGTATGTCGCTCTCTGGTGAAATGTAGATACAGTTTAAACAATTCTTACAGGTCTCCTCATAGCAAATTATTTGAAGAAAAAGTATATGGTAACAATAGTTACGTTCGGCGTCGCAGGTAGTCAGTACTGCACCTGCTCTCTTCGCGACGACGAACATGAGTAATCCCGCTGAAAAAAGCTTATAGAGCTAACCTCTGTCTTTGAAAAAAGGACAGATCATAGGTTTGTACCGGGCTGGGACATACGTTAGAAATGTTTCTCAAATGATGATCATAGAACTAGGACTGTGCAAAGAACAATTGCTCAGTAGGAAAAAGATGATCAAGTGCAGTCATTACTGGTAAAAGTAGCACATCAAAAATTCTGAAAGTTGGCGGCAGGCGTCCTCTGAAGCGATTGATGAAAACAAAACAGCGGTGAAGTGTTCAGTAGTTGACTAGCATATTCAACAAAGGTCATGAGGAAATTCGCGCCGAAAACCGAAGGAAATGGGTTGAAGGAGTTGCACCACCACGACGAAACAATTGGTCAGTTAAGCTAATCGAACGACACAACTCCAATTCACTACGAAACTATTGGTCAGTTAAGCTAAACGAACGACACAACTCTAATTTAGAAAACACCACAAAGACTGGACTGTAGAGCAATAGGAACAAGTTCTATACTTTAGATGAGTAGAGGTTCACTTGGTCCCAGAAAGATGGCAGAGTTAGAGTGGGACGGGAAGCAATAGAAGCTTGGATTCTTCATACATCTTTCCGACAGTACTGGGCTTCCGAGGACAGTGTATTGATCTGGAGGTGCTTCATACAGTCGGGATTAGGTTGGGCAACCTTGTGTAGCAACAAAATAAAATTTTAACATTATTCGAACATTCTAGGCGACGAAGTACACCCTACACCCGTCTGTTGATTTTTATTTCTCTGATGATTCCAATGTTTTTCAAGACAACATCGCTGGAATCTACCTGTCTCATGTAGTACAAGATTAGTTCAGGGATCACGAGAGATCATTTACACATATGGAACGGCCTCTTCCGTCTCTTGATTTAAACCTCATCGAAAATTAATGCGATCAGCTGTTTTAAAAAATGTTGGTGATTCAGTTTTCGCACTGATTCTCTGTTTTTTTTAACAATTATTCTTTCTGTTATGAATAGCTTGAGAATTAATTATAACGTATTACCTCTACTTCCTGATTGTTTATGCTCAATCTCGGGTTTTTCTTCTATTTTACCTATATTTTCTCCCAATTACGCAACAAACATTTCATTTCCGTGAATTTTTGTTAAAACACAGTAATTTTCCAGGAGTGAACCATCATGCTTCATTCCCCACCCTGTTACGGTATTTCTTCAAATGACTCTTGTTTTTCTTCCGGAACATCGCTTTTTGTTCACCTGCCATTCTGCCTTGTCGCGTGCCTGTACGACGAACGAGCAGGCCTTTACAAGTGACCTTTTAGGAGATGCGTCGGACGACCTTGTGTGCCTCACATCCAGCAGCTCATCCACGACGCTGAGATGCGTTGTGTTCCACCTCCCTATTAGGGTACTGCTCCTTTGCTCCCTTGGTCTACCCTAGGGAGCTAACTAGTTATTCTGCCCAAGGCAGAATAATATGCTATGTAATGATATGCTTTGTTCTTTATTTCGTGGGTATTTAATTTATCACAATTTTACTACTGTTCTCTTCACACTGTCAGACGATACTGTGCCAGTGTGTTGTTCGAAAATTTATTGAATTCAACATTATGTACGTCTAAGAATGAATCTTTAACTTATCACTTTCTTTACAAGCTATTTATTGCATTGAGGAAAATTGCTAGAGATATTCTGTGACTTTATGCAATGTTATAGATTTGTAGTGTCCAACAGTAATAAGCAAATAACACTTTTAAGCTTAGAAAGCTAATTTTTAGATAAGTTTTAAGTAGAAACTTCGCACTGTGATAATGAACTCATTTCTTAGTAAGCATGAAAGGCAAAGAGTAACCAAAGTTTTAGGTGAAGGGGAAACATGTCCTGGAATAGGTAGCCATTCGAGAAAGCTATTCAAATCATAAATTTCTACACAAAAACTCTAAGTGATAATAGTAAATAAATATTTAGCCTATGTGAGATGAGAAAATGCCTTATCATAACAGTAAGGCCATCTTCCAAGGCGAAGGCAGTCGAAGAGTCGCATGACACGTCCTGTGGGATTTTCAGGGAGGTCAAAAGAGTGAAGGACCACTGTTGAATCGAGCTTGTAATGTTTGTTCTAGTTCCAGGGATTTATATGTCGAATTTACTTTTTTACAAACTTTCTTTTCGAGTAATGGGTTTTCCTCTGCTCCTGTCAATATTCATATTAAGAGGTTTCTAGCTAGAAAATAATAAGGTTCTAATGATGTTACCGAAGTACTACAACGTGACGTGTATATTGTGTTTTGCCGTACTTTGGTTATTCATCCGATAAAATCTCGCGAAATTTAAAAATTCTTTATAAACGTCATTTTCCTACCCAGCAACTATGCCTCATATTTTTCAATTTTCATAAAATTGGTTCATTCTTTCGCCATAAAGATGCGCTTCTTAGCGAACGCGAGCATCCATTGTGTATACGTTAGTTGTGTAAAGTGTACATCGGGTTGTGTCGGCATGCCGGCTTTGCCATTTTATGTGAGGATTGCCCAGCATCGTGAAGTCAGCTTTAGGAGTGGGAGACCTCATACGCAACCTAGTCATCCATCTGTTCCCTGTCATAGTGGGTATGCAGTGCTCTCCGCGTGTAACTGAGAACGTTTTTTTTAATTTTACGTACTACCTCTAGTGATTTAGATTTAAAAATTTCAGAATCCTTTTACATAGCCAAAGATAAACCTGATTTGAAAAATTCAATTAGTTCATTTCCATTATGGGTTTTTGCATAAATTGTTTACCTATATAATTTTTTCGTCTCTTAAATTTTTGTTTAATATTTTTCAAACTTGACGTACTGAGGATGGAGCTGACTCACTAAAACGTTTAGATTTGACACACTGTTTTTAATTTCTTTATTGCAAGTAGTCTGCTCTTTAATTAAGTCTCTGTTATAGTAAAAATACTTTCACTGCAGTGGGCCGTTATCTTCGCCTTGAAGTTTTTAATGAACATTCGACTGAAGAAAGGGACTTTCCTGACCATCTGATTAATATTGAATACATCTCTTTCAGGATTAAATTCCAAAAAATTTTGCTATGCCGTTGCTTGGATAGCTGGTCCAGAACAGATAAATTTTACTTTTCCTCTGGAAAGGTCCTAGACTACAAAAAAGTAACTTAAAATTACATGCAATCATTTCTAGTGAGTACCAGATATGAAATCATTCCTAGTGAGTATCAGATAAATTCAACTGACGATTTCCTCCAAATTATGCGAGCCACCAATCCACCTGGGATCATAGCTTCATTTGTCTACGTATACATACGCTGCGGAAGATTTTATGGTTTCATTAATTAATTTTATTTAAACTACTTAAATGGAATATCTTAACAATCTTTGTTTATTAAACACTACAGTTATAAGAATCCCCCATTTTTCATGATTATTTTTAGGTAGAATTGAGTGAGCAATTTTTTCACCTGGCCCACACTAGTAGTAAATAAATAGGCGTATTAATTTTTTTTAGGTGCACGCATAACGTCTTGCGTACTTCTCAAAGAGGTATGCTGTTGGTGTACGTCCTCTCAGTTTTTCTTTGTGAATTCCGTTTTTCTCCATTTTACCTCTTCGCCCTGTCGAGGAGCATACGCGGCCTCGTATTTCAGCTGTAGTGGGCCGAGCCAACCTAGGCATTAAAATCACACGTTTTTGTGGGACCTCTGGAATTGTCTACCCTGAGTTCTGCTGCAGAAAGCTCAATAATTCATTCTTTACTATTCATTGCCTTTCAAGTTGCGTTTTTTTGTAATGTATTTCTGCTTATGTGGAACATGTTCCTTTGCAAATTTTATATCTACAATCTCACACACATCGAGAGCATTCAAATTTTGTTTCGCTTGCTTATGTGAATTTTTTGACAGTATGTTAACCCCGTGATAGTTGCTTTCAAAGCTGAAAGGCTATTTTCTCCAGCAACATCCTGCATTCCTACAGAAGATGCAATAAGTCTCTCGGCATACTGTATTATCTTAGATTACGTGCACTTATCTTACATACTACACTCCCAGCAATAAACGCACTTTTCTTCGTCGCCGCTTGAACTCTAGAGCAGTCGTTAATAGCAAATACTGTGTGTCCCTTGCAAGGCAAGGATCTCGAGCGAACAACCGCTGCCGGATGTTGCTCTTGGTAATTTCTGCGGTGAATCACCCCAAGTCGCGGCTGCTTTTATTGCTGCAGTCGTTCATCCCGGCTGCTCTGCTTGTTGCTGTCCTGCATCGATCAGGATCACCTTCCTGTCACGTTTAGTAATTGCAATGAATTCTGCCAAAGTTGTTCACACCGAGTAATCGGGCCTGCCGATCGCTGAAGGTAAAGTTGAGGGAAGCAGCCTGTGTGTTTGGGCATTTACCCGCTGGAACTGGTTACTTCTGTACTTGTGCTTCAGGAAAACTACAATTCTTACATCCACGAGGATTTTCTTCAATCTGGCTTCCGAGGTCGTGCTGTTAAACTACGATGTATGTGCAAGCGTTCAACCTGAATTATGTCACAAATTGACAGTAACAAATCTTCAATCTGTCATAGGGGATAGAACTAGCTCTCTCAAGTTGACAACCTCAGTTTGCATTTTAAAGTCACCAAGTCCATTTAATAACTAGAATCGAGTGGGATGTTCTTCTAACTGTATCACGCTTTTAGGACATTTCATTATGTATATTTCTTAATTCCAGTTTAGTCCTCCTATTTTGTACTTTCATTACTTTAAATCGTGTAATCTTACGCCCACCTTCTTTGTGTCGTTACTCCAATACGATTAAAATGAGCTTCAGCCGGAGAGGTCTGCTGTAGGAGTGACGCATATTGTGCGCAGCGCCGTGAAAGCCATACGTATTCCTGTAATTTTCTCGCACGGGTAATATTCTGTAAGCTGTGTTGTCGTGCAAGCTGTCGCAACACACCCTCAAACTCCTGTGCGTTTGCACTAGCAAGACTTTCCCTATTTCTCGCGCAGGAGCGTCTCTCCGGACGCGCGTAGATTGAGGGAGCTCCACCCGCCAACAGATCTGATGCGGAGACGGCAATTCTTCTCACTGCGGTTTCTTGAGCGTACATTGGACTGTCGTGGCAGTATTTAGTACTTGCGTTGTGGACTCATGACACGAGCTGCGAGACTGTGGATGTTTCGACAGATATCGATTGATACTTTATTTCTTTGCTACCAGCGTTGACGCATCGTGGATGTTTCTCTCCTTCTGCATCTTGAAAAAGTTACCTATACGAGCCGAAATGGTTGCCTGGTTACGACCTTGATCTCACACTTATGTGCAACCAAAAAACCGGTGCAAACGTAAGTTTCATTTCAAACAATTATGATTCTCACTTAGCATAGTGTTATGATTGATGATTTAGTGCTACTGTTTACTACATCTCCATGACGGCATCAATGACATAACATTTATTTGTACATTCAATATCGTCGTTTTAACCGATCTACGCATTTCTTTACAATTCATTTCCAATACTCGAACATGAGATCACTATCATCACCCAGTTGCTCTTGTAGCTGAAGTTCAAGCTTCAGGCTTGCTAAGATGCGGGGGCGGTGAGATCGCGTAGACACGAAGCTCTTGAGGTTGGAATGCTGCCGCGGATTCGCCACACTTGAAAACTTCTTTGTGTGGAGAGATTCCTTGTTACCTCGACCGCCTCGCGTATTTATGATACGAGTCTGTCCAGGCGCCACTCACTAATTCCTAAACCAACCACCGTTTCTTTATCAATATTTCTAACATCAATTCAGCTATCATTTGTTTTACTTCTACACCTTTTCATCTGCATTTAGACAATTTTCAGTAGTATCTCAATTTGAGGCTGCAGTACTGTGAAGTTAAAAAGTTTTATCATCGGTTTTTCACGATAACGTAAAATATCTTTAACATACCTTCGTTTTGCCTCCACTTTACTGCAAAGCTTAGAGTGCACATCTTTTACGCAGAATTCATGAGATCGATTTCTTTAAGAATCTACTCGTGCTAGTCAAATTGCGAAATTATTTTGTTTGTCTCTCCCTGAAATTGAAGTTTACAGCATCATTTAACGAAATATTTTAGTGAATACGCCATATTTTTTAAATACGTGGCTAAAATTGGTGATAATTTTCCCTATTCTTTTTATCGAACCAATATGACGTACGTACCTTGAGTGCCATTTGTTTTTTCCTAGACTGAATATCTAAATTATAGTTCGAGCTGGACAGGCGAGAAATAATTTTCTCTAATGTGCTACTAAGAGAAATGAACAATTACACATTATAACAGGAACTTGGCCAGCAACCATTTACCAGATTGACGCTCCCAGTTGTTCTCTAGTGCGACATGGGCGCTAAAATGAGGACGTGCTGCCGTGAACACGTTCGCACGCACTGAGCACGTTTTGTCGTTCGTGCGCCTGGTCGCCCGCAGCTCCGACATGAGCAGCTCTCAAACTTCCTGCCACGTGATGCAAGTAGAGGTTGTAATTTCCAGTCTTCCATTCGAGACTCGAAATATACAGAACTGGTAGATTACACCTCTACACGCTTGTGTGATTGAAGGAGCTAGCCGCGTAGGTAGGGGCCGTTTTAGTGAACGGATGCACATGTACCTTCTTTTTAATTCTCAATTTCGCCATCCGATTCCGCTATGTTACAAACGATGTTTTTTTCTCCGGGTGCCTTCCCCCCATAACTATCACGTTTTCTGTTTCAGATTATTATAACCTTCCATTGAAAGCTCCGACGTCTGTTTCATTTTGCTCGTATTTGCTTGCAGCAGAGCTGCAACCTCAAACCGATATTGAGTGCCACGTATATCGCGGCGGTCTGGGCGCTCCAGCCTCACGGCCGACAGCGTACGTCAAGCAGGCTGTCCAGTACAGATAAGCGATCAGCTTTGTGCAGGGAAAGTTGTCACGCTCGTCACTAAGCCCCATCGGATATACCTCATTTTTATCCTCAGTCTTGGTGTACAATTTACGCTCACTTCACTTCACTGATGAAATTTCATTACCAGCGAAGCACTACGGCGGATTATGCTCCGTCATGAGCATAGCGTACCAACGATAGATCTAATAATATTCTCTGCTTCGCTTTTATAATTCATCATGTGACTACTGCGTGACTACCAACGTTGTCTTTCAAGTGCATTTTTCAGCTCAATGTGTTATCGCGCTTTAGTTAGGAACTGAAGGGAATTTGGCACGTTAGAAAACTATATAGTATTAAATTGCATAGCACGAATAATTGTCAAGGCATTCTGCTTTAAACACAGCTCATTTTAATAACAATTACCGTGCATATGAAAATGGACTTGAGATCTTATTTCCATTGCGTTCATCTATTTGCACCTGTGAACTAATCTATTAGATTCATTTTCAGAATATACTGCAAGGTTCGTTCCTGAATTTCGTGCGTGTCCTTCGCAACGCTAACTTGAAATGTTTGCAACTGCGGTGCTGCCAATGCAGGAAGTGTTCTGTAAGCACCTGATCTTCACCGATTTAGTGTTTCTGTTAGAGTTCCATATGGACATAATTTTTTTGTTTACCATTCAATACACTCTGTTTCCGTGATTACGGCCGTCAACGCAGCTATTATAGCGCCATCGTGTGTGCATGACATAAGTTTTAGTTGAATATTTTTTTTAGGTAACTAGTACTATTTACAAAAGTTCTAAATACTTATTCGTTCATATTTTATTGGAACGTGCTCGCAATTTGTCCAGTAATGTATTCAAATTACACACATCCTGGACTGACTAGATCCCTTTTAATGATTCTAATTGAACTTATATAATAAAAAATTAGAATGGATACTTGTGTGATGCTTTGAGCATTGCTCGTATAAATATTTTTTTTAATTGGTTTACCCTCCGAAGAAGAAATTAGAGTTATAATTCATAACAGAAAGATCTCAGTCAGCAGTGAACATTTTCATGCATCCTTCCGGTGTTAGATTATATTATTGGCATTTGTTTGTGTGTGTTGCACTCAGAAATGTTCACGTATAATATTTGCTGGTTGATGCTGTTTTGCTATAGGATTGGAATATAATCCTGATACTGCCAGTGAGAGTTTATAGTTTTCGAATTGTTTCCGTTGCTCTTTCGATCCCTTTTACGCGTTATGTACTACACAATTTCTCCATGAAGATCTATCATTTATATTCAACATAACATTCGTATCATATTTAATTGTCAGTAATATTTTAAATACTAGTTACGTTCGATATGTTAGAGTTTTATCGCTTATTCACCCAATAACAAATAATTATGAGATCACTCTCATGGTTGCATTGCCCTCTCGCTTTTTGTCGGGAGTAGAATGCATCGCAAGTTTCATTGTGTGATTGTAGCCATTTTATTATTATAATAGCAGAGATACTTATTAATCGTTTATCTACTGATGCAAGTGTTCACTCTCGCAACACTGGCCGGGAAGCGCTGCGTCCCCGGCTTCTTGTGAGCGTCTTTTCTTGATGGCGCACGTGGACTCGGATCGCTCCACGGATAAGGATCTGACGTATCTCATGGTGCACGGTTCACCGTCTATTACTGCATCTATTTATCGTATGAATTTGCCGTAAATTTTCGCTCCGTGAAATTTACTGCGGGTATGCATTGTGTGCATTTGTCACATACCTCCACTGCATGTTTATATGAGATAATTCTCAACACATAGCGTAAAAACTAAAAACCTTGTGTTCTTAACTGCATGTGTTCTTACACTGCGCATCTTCATTGCGTGTATCATTCCCTCACGCAACTTATAGTTGACGAAATTATAATGTTCACTAATTTGTTTTTGTCGTTTACTATTTTGTTCATTTCATTTATTTCATCAAGATTGAAGTTTGTACTCTTTGGCGGTAATATCGAGCTGTAAAGATAGAATAAGTCAGTTCTTTGAATGAAAATTCCTAAAATCTGCAACCTTCTCCATTTAGGAAAAATTACCAATACAGTTAAACTTCTGTTTTTTATGCCCTAATATGTACGACTAGATTTTTAACAACATTCTTTATCGAAACCTTGAACGTATGAAATGGATCAACGTTATTTGTAATTGCAAATATTACTATAATTTTTTTAATTCAGGTTCCGTCATGTTTCCTAATGGATTTATCATTAAAACTAAGATTCCACTATAAATACTCGTACAGACTGAATATGCACCCAAATACCGGTATGCCTATACATACATCTCATACTTTCCATCGTTACGGCACAGAAGCGGAGTCTAATGTCCAAAAGCGGCAGCCTGCAGCACCTCCTGCGAGCTCGGTCGCAGGCTCGTCGGTGCAGGAGTTCCAGGCCGGATTCGCTCTTCGCGCGAGCCACTCATCCCCATGGGGTCCTAAGCATCGGTCGATGTATAGGGAGTGTTTTTCTTATCCAAAGATGGAGTACTGTCTTCTATATGCATGTATTAGTCCTATACATAACTGTTAACTCAGCGTACGTGCATGAGCAACTGAATCTGCCGACGTGTCGTCATCATTCTACACAGCTGTTACCCTGCATACCTAGGCAACTTGTGCCGAGTGACCGTATAATTGTGACTGGTCACACGTGTAATACAGCTGTCAACTTCATTTTATTCGATGCTCCAGATATACGTTGAATTTGAATTATCATTTCTTTAAGGTAATTCGTTTTGTGTTTGCATCTAAAAATACGTGACAAGTTACTTTATTTTTCATTAGCACTTTATCAATTTAAATCAACCAACCATAAGATTCTTACAGAATTAAATTGCCTTGGGCGTTATTTTTGTTTGCTTGCTCAACAATTCAATACAGGCTTTACGAGGGCAATCCGTGCTGCAGTTGGTATACCGAATGCCCATGACTTATAAGGTCAACAGCTTCCTTCATTCCTGTGATGTTCATATCGTCGAAAAATCCGACTTTGTAATTTTACTTGAAGATAATTTCATTTGTCATTTGATTTTCGCATTTTGAAATTGATTTTCAGTCTAGGTAGAATATTCCAAGTTGAAGCTCGGCCTTCCTGCAGCAGACGCGGTGGACTTCGCAAGCAACGTGGATGTTGCTTGACAAGCGCAGAGCTTCCTGCATACAGAACTTGTATTCCTGCTACCCGTTTGTTTCTTTAAGCGTGTTTTGTTTAAATTGAGAAGGATATGCTTGTATCATGAGAGTCATGTTATATTCATTGTTTACTGGTTTTTTTCTTCCCAGCGGATGATTTGCGTTATTATGTCCTGTAAAGTGTAGATAATGGCAATAAGAACGAGCTGAGTGGTTTTTTCTTGCGTTGTTACCAATGCGTGGCTACTTAGATTTGGCTCTTGACGTCATGAGAGAAGCCTCTCTGAACGTTTTATCACTAAGTATATCTTTTACTTATGTATGATTTTTGTACATACCCTTCATGCGCACTTATTAATCCATGTATTTTGAAAATGGAACTGCGGTATTACTTCTGTTGGTTTAGGTCGAATTATTTTACTTCAAATGCAAGGATATTCGTTCCGTGACGCATTGCATGCAGTCACTCCCTTGAGCTCATTCAGCGCAAACGACAAAATTTTCAGCTGATTTAAGGTCAGCGGAAGTCCGTTGTGATGATCTCTTTCTAACTCGCTTCTTTCAACAATGGCAGTGCCGACTGCCGGGTTGGTTCTCTTTTGAACAGGGCATCCACACGCGCAGAGCGCCATCAAATGGTCAATTTAGAGACTTGTTTCTCATTTCTGCAAGCTAGCCAAGTATTAAAAGTTCGTGTGTGAAGCTAAAAAACTGTCTCTAGTTTGTAATAATTTTTGCATGTTACAGGCATATTAAGTAGCTGCTCGTCTCTTGAGATGTGATATCTTATTTGTACGTAATGAGGTTATATTCACTTGGCTTGTTCTGTCATTGATCTTCAGTCATAATATTTTTTGGTGTTTCTGTGCATTTGAGTTTGCGTGAAAATTGTAGGCGTATTTGAATTACATACCTAGTTTGTGAATTTTCTATATAATACAATATTGTACATACTTTTGCACCGAAATATACATTTGTCTACTATTATTTGATTAAGTTGTGAAAAGCAAATTACTTAATCGACGTGAGTGGTATACTATTTGTTTTACACGTGAAGATGGTACTCTGTAGTGCACTTATAATTTTGCATTATGTACGTTCATATTTTTGTTCTATTTGAAGTGAAACCGTCAACGAGATTATGATTGTGCTCGTGAAAGTCCTTTACTTTTATCTTCGTAAATGCGACCCCTATCACCGCTACGTCAAAAAGTCCATAACTGTTTCCATTTTTATAATATATTTATTTTGTTCTCTCCAGTCAGAAGTTAATTTTGATTGGAATGTAATCATCAAATGCATCTTGAAGAGATTTCAACATTTATATTTCTTTTGCCACTAATAAAGTGCCGTAAAATTTTCATGTTGTGTTATGGTCAAATAAAAATCATACCTACTGGTTGATGAGAACTTGTGGGATTAATACTGGCATTATTATGGAAAATTATCTGACTGATTTCACATTTCCTGAGCTTCTAACTTCGTTCTAAAACTCTAGAATATATTTACTCTATTGTCTGAGTGTTTCCGTTTATGCAGGATCCAAATTTTTTCCTGTTTTAGTTCTTCTAAAATAGGTCACGCTGTGCTGCGCTGTGATGACGTGTGTGAACGAGCTTGGTGTGTCCCTTTGTCCTACCGATGCGTGCATAGTGTCGCGCTGCTGTTAGCCGCAGTAATTGCAATTCATCTCACCGAGTGACTTGTGCTTTTTGTTTCCTCAGTAGCCGTTGCGCTCAATGCTCTGTGCTGATGCAGGGGGCTACGAATGAATATAAGAATACATTTCAAATTTCCGTTATTTTTTTTTGCGATTATACCGAGCGTAAGTTATGTACTAGCGTATCTTTGTTTTGTGTAGCTAGCTTGAAGTTCTATTGCCTTGTTGAATATATTTAAAATTAACTGTTATAGTAAAATTGTAAACTTTAAATAAAGTTTTATTGCACCTGCGCATTGAAATAACAGCTTCTAAAGTTGAACTCTCAGTCCTTCGTGTCTGCGCATGCGCTAGCAGTCTGCCTCACTTCTGTGCTCTTAACAGTACGGTGGCAGGGCTTCTTCGTCAAATAAAATACTTCTAGTGCGTGGGAAAATCGACGCGGTGGATTTGGTACGTGACTGAACCATCCTGATGCGCGAAGCGTCTTCGTCAACCTAACATTTTTTCTACTTTCTCCAGTGCTCAGGACACTATTGGCAAAGCTTTTGGTTTTCTGAGCTACGCCGGATGCACTGTAGCGTTTCTCTGAACTTCTCGGTCGTTATCTATTCGCATGTCTTTCCGTTGTACTCGCTCGATTACACTACGTTCAGAATTTATTTACACTGCAATCCCGTCATTTTTTCCGTTTTTAATTTGATCACTAGGTAGGAGACATCGTACTGTTTCGGTACTTACGTTTAAAGTTAAATCTAAAAACATACAGTTTGACATTTTGACTTCAACTGCGGCGTAGGTTAGGAATACTTGAATATTAATTAGAGAATTAATGTTAACGTGTTTCTTTATGAGTATCGAAAGAATAACAAATGTCAGGATAAAAATGTTGGGTTGCAAACATTTCAGAATATCTGAATTCCATCATTACTGCTGATATAGAAAAATAAGAAGCAAAGATATAAAATAGCGAACACTACAAGAGCGTTAAAATTTGAGCTCAGAAATTTAACCTAATTGATATATCCAACCCTACCATGACTAAAGTATAAGCTTAAAACGTTAAGTTATAAGCTATCTCGTAGAACTCTGGTCATTGTAAGGTTGTGGTTAGTTAAGAAAAATAAATAGGGATTTTTAAGAACAACGGCTCTCTTCCTTTTGAGGCCAGCATAAAGTAGACAACTTAAAAGGATGATTTAACCAGCTACACTGGGCTCTGATTGGACGTTGTGTTGGTTGGAATATGGATTTGCTTTACTTGCGCAGTACCTTGGCATATTAAATTTGAAATTACATTTGAACATGATTCATAATCAAATAATTTAATTTCATTCTTTTGGTTCATATTTTTTGCCTGTTACGTGATTTATGTGTCCTATTATTTCCAAAGGTCTTTAGAGGCTTCCCAGCAAACAAAATTCAGTCCTCAATAATTCTGCATCCTAAGCTAAATTGTAAACATAATTCGTTAGAGTACAATTTTTTATCCTCCTATATATTGGAATTCATCCTAGATATTTGGAAAAATTCTATGCTGAAGAAAATAATTGCAGGTCTGCCGTCCGCGATCGCACATTACTCATATTTTACAATTCACTCTCTACTTCCAGCGATGACGTTTTGCATTAGGATTGAGAATTTGTGCAGTATTAAGGATATAATATTATTATCTGCCGAGCTCTTTTAATTATTTCACTTGGAGTGGAACGAGAGAAATTTCGAGGCCTTAACTCAGTGACCTCGAGCTGAAAGGTCTTCCGGCTGGCGCATCTGCGGGTGATACGAGGACTTGTGATGTTAGAGGTTGTGCGAACTGCACGTGGCATGTGCATGTTGAACGTACCTTGTCATGTTGCACGTGGTCTGTACATGTTACCCACAGCCTGTACATGTTGCTCGTGGCCTGTGCATGATGCACATCGTCTGTGCAAACTACAGCTGCAGTTGTAATCTTCGCCGATAAAATGGGACATAATTGTATGCTTTGTTGTGCTAAAAGTTTGTTATTGAATGATGCAGTCATAGTAGCGCTCTGTTCAGCGTAGGAATTTTGGCAGTCACTTATCCTGGCAAATTTTCATGTTTTATCATGCTGGATTAATCAGCGCACTGGAAATTTCAACGCGAGGCATTAGTTGCCAAAAACTATCATTTTTGTTGTAGATACTCTGGAAACTTTCTTACTCGTCACTTATGGTAAATTTCTTCGAACACATTATTGGCAAAAACGATGAAACATGAAGCCTGAGAAAAACCGACGATATCGATCTGTCAATAGTCTGTTATGAAACGAAAAACATATTACTTGGAGGAGAGATTTATTAAAATCATATGTAATGACTCTAAGATTCTTGAGATAGCTATGGTTAAAGGTCAGTATTTAAAGCTTTTGAAATCACGTTTTATGCCTAAAAATTGTTAATGAAAAGCTGGGATGATAAATGAAGAAAGTTCTGTAACAGAGAATCTTGTTTTCCCACGAGTTCATGAATTGTGAATAAGAATACATATCTTCAATATTTACATGCCATCTTCTTTTCAATGTTATGATTACTAAGCTTTAGCTTTCTGAATTGAAATTTTTAGTTTGGAATTTTGTTACATTGTTCAGTAATTATTTGTAGACACGGGAATAATGAAATCCGCTTGCAAACTTGTCATATTTATTGTCTAGAATTATTATTGCGCTAAAAAGAATGAATAAACATTGCGACTTCAAAGGTTATTTCTAACATCTAGAACAAAATGCAAAATACGACAATGAGACGAAATGATCACATCAAGACGATAAAAATCAAGCCAGTTGTAATGGAAATGCAAACTGTGTATCATTTAAAACCGGTTTGTCTGATAAACTGCACAGAAATTCTAAGATGCGTAAATCAGTGGTGGTAGACGTCGAAGGAATTATGTTAAAATCTCCTTGGGATGAATGGAAGATAATGTTGGTTATTGATGATAAATTATTTCGATACATCGGAGAGGTGTACTTGTGCGGTTTTTCGTTTCTCAACGTGTGGTACATAAATGCTCTGTTGATTTTATTACGCAACTAAGTAATGAGTGAATTTTCTTATTTCATTCTCATCAAAATTGAAACGTAAAAGTTACTTTTGAGCCTGTTGCAAAGCGATACAGCAAAGCATTCATTAGTCCAGGCGAAGTTTTTTCTTTTCTTTAAATTGTCTGTATTTTAAGTATCATGTACCAGTCTTTTTGAGCGCACTTCATGATGGTCTTGGCAGTAATTCAGTTGATGTTCAATGGCAGTTGTGTTGTACTTACTTCAATATTATCCTTGTTTGTTGTTTGAAACGTAGCAGATACAAAGTGGTTGGTTTAAAGTATAATTACCATACGAGATGTGATTTCTGTGAATCATTTGATCTTACTTTACAAAACCAATTTTATGATTGGATAGATATCGATATATTAGGTTGTCTGGAAATTATTTTTGAGCGATTTTAAAGTAAACGTCAATTTCATCATTTAACGAACAGATTTTGGATTTTATTAGATTACAAAGAAAAATTTAACATTTAGAATATTAGTATTATTTATTTACGAGTAAATCTCATTGATCCTTTCTTTCAGACGCGCTTGGACTGCCAAAATGGATAGCGAAAAATTTCATATTCGGGTATTAATTTTTTTTTTTAGAATCGGTGAAAACACTAAATAGACTATTAAATACTTTGTTTGTTATGTAATATCGGTGCGAATGAGTCAACTAATCGAAGGTGGTTGCAAAATTTAAACTTTAAACTTTAGGGTCGAAAATGACCTTGCAGTGGGTATTTTATTTTCGAAACTAGATGTTTTATAGACAAAATAAAAGAAGCACCAATTGTCTCAATTAAAAACTCTTAAGCGATTTAGATGTTACCAAAAGTACAGTGTATCATTTTTTTGCAAATTTATAACGTTCAGAACTCTTCGGTCAACCTAATAGTCAATGTAAAGAAATTCATTGAAAATGTCCCCAACTGGTGCATAGGATTTTAGACATTTCACAAAAGCTTTTTATTTATTTATTTATTTATTTATTGGTATTGGCAAGAAAAATATTTTACAAAACTTGAACCAGTGCAACCGTAGTCACAGGAAGCTGGATTCGAGGGCTGAAGAAATGCTTTACCTTCTAAAAGTGGGCCGGATTGAATACGTGTGAGAGAACTTCAGGAAAAGCGGCTCGTTCACGTCTCGCGCTCAAAAAGCATTCCAATCACAGAAGAAGAGCGCGGAACTGATTGCGTCACAGGAAACAGCATCGAAGTCACCCAGCATTGCCTCATCCGCCCCTTCGATCGCTTGTGCGGCAGCAGCCAGCCCGCTCTGTAATGGGTCCCACTCCCGCCAATGGAGGCATGCGTTCCATCGCGTTACTTCTGCTCATCCTCTTACATCTTTTTCATAAATTTCCGTATTGTGAATGTTCTTATTCATTTATGAACGCCGAGAACAATTTTTTTACTCTCAAATCTTGTGCTGCATCAAGCCAGATGAAATAAATGGATTTTTCCTTCATCCTTCGAAAGAGACAAATCAACTGTGAGTTGATTAAACAGTATCATTTGGACGAAAATTATCCGCTGCAATCACGCTATATTTCACTGTAAATTTACTTAAAGTGATGGCTTTTTTCTTAATTTATATGTACTTATTTTGAATTTATTTAATACGATCTAATTTTAGAAATTCTTTTTTCCGGAACGATGTAAAAATACATAAATAAATAACGGAAACGCTGCTAGTAGATTTAGTACCAAACATACACTTTAGAGAATAAATCTTTTTTTTACTAGTGTGACAAAATTAGGAATATGTTAAAGAATATAGATTTCTGGGGAACG
>VOMN01123392.1:0-13683 GCA_014899125.1 Orchestia grillus
GAAATGAAAGGATACAGGAAAGAAATGAAAGGATACAGGAAAGAAGTTAAAGGAGACAGGAAAGAAGTTAAAGGAGACAGTAAGAACAGTGAAAGGAAAGAATGAAAGGGAAGGAGGGAGGGAAGCAAGGCAGACACGCAGGCACGCCTCAGTGGAAGGTCGACTTTAAGCAGAGGCAGGAGGTGCCTCAGGACACCTGGCTACGGAGGCAGGTGTTAACAATCCAACAAACTTTTCCAACAAAACACGGCTCATCAAAACTCTTAACCTTTTAACAACAGAAAGGAACTATGTATACCCTTTTAGATAAGATAAATTAACCCTTCATCGACCAAAAAACACTTACGGCTCAGTGTTGTATATGGCTGCCGCAAGTCTTCCGTGAAGAACTAAATGCTTGCGTACTGCACACACGCACTCGAGGCGGCGGCTAGCTTTTCGTACGAAGCTAAATGCAGCCTTATTGCAAAAATGATTGAGTCGTAAATAAAAAGTACAGGAAATTTAACTGTGTCGGTGGTGAAGGATGGTTCTATATATTGTACTATTTACTCGTACTTCGTACCGTAAACTGTCATACTCGTGAAATTAAATGGTTATTCAACTTTCAGGAAAATTTGTTGACGTTACCTTCAAATCTTATGGTTATTTCTAGTGAATATTTCCATAATGTATGGTAACTGACACACAGGAGTGCTGGAGTAGGCCAAGCTAATTTTAAAATATGAGGTGTTAAGGAAAAAGAGGTACAAAATTTCACACCGAGCAAAAAGTGGCCAACCAAACACTTTTACCTCAATGAAACTTCGTGAAAAAAATTTATCAATGACATCATCTGTTTAATGTTCTAAAGAAGGAAATTGAAAAACAAAAGTGCTCACAAATAATTTATTCATACATTTACTCTATTGAAATTGTTCTAAGTTTCCAACCACCTACATCAATACACTTGTGATATATTAGACTAAGGACTATCGGATATTGTGGGAAAGGCCTGGCATTTCAGAAATATCGCCAGAAGTCACTGCAAATGTCGGCACGAGATCTTCCTCCGATTCTACAGGTGTTCAAAAAACAAGGCTTTTCATGTGTCCCCAAAAATCTATGTGCATCCATGTGGGTGGTGGAAACTTTGAACAATTTCTGTGAATTAAATGTATAAATAAATCAATTGTGGGAAATTTTGTTTCCAATTTCCTCCTATAAAACATTAAACAGCTAAAATCTCAAACATCAACATTTTTTTGCGAAGTTTCATAGAGGCAGAAGTGTTTAGTTTGCCAAATTCTGGCGCTTGTGAAATTTTGTACCGCTTTTTCCCTAACACCTTGTACATGAAAATGACAAACAGAAATCCCAAAAAACAACACTGATAGAAAAAAAAGTTCATTTTATGGTGAATCAATTGATGACGTCATGCAAAAGAAAAACCAACTCGTGGAAGACCCGAGAGTACGGACAGCAGAGCCGCAGCTCGACAAGCTACCATGCAAATCCTCGCAAAGAGCTGGGAGAGAGCTCGACCAATTGCACGGTCAGAGTGTTTTTCTCTACTAGTTATTTTTGCCAGAGAACACTTGCTTTTAGTGCAGCACAAAAAGCAGCAGTCCGACCAACTGAAAGTTTTTAGCTCAGAAGATTCGAGACGTAATAAACAAGTTCTTGCAGGAATTCAGTCGACTGTAACAATACTCCGCTTCTTCTATTGGCGCGCGCACAATAAGTCTTCAACATCGCAAAGAAATAACATGACAAAGTGTTGGTTCGGTTCAAGTATCGGTGAACAACGAATATTTCGTGAGGGATTTAAATACATGCAGAAAATTCTGGATGTACTGAACGATCGAGTTCTTCCAAAAGTTCTGAGCGTTTTTCATTTGTGATAAGGAATCAACTATACTTTTAATGACGTCTAACTCTTTTACATTTCAAGTTCTCTAATTGGGGTAATCGAGCTTATTTTTATTTTGTTTTCAAAATATTCACTTTCAAAAACAATACATACTCTAATTGTCATTTTCGAAACTAAAGTTTTCAGTTTAAATTTTTGGAAATATTCTTCCATTAGTTGATTCACTTGTATCATCATTAACACACACGAAAAAAAGTTTCAACTACTTTTTAAAGCACTTTCACCTTCTCAAAAGACAAAAGGATCAGCCCTCGAAGATCAAGTTTTCCGCTATCCCCTTTGGTATTCAATGCTACTGTAGGCTAAATTCAGACACGAAAATATCGGATATCGTATGGACAAAGTGAATGAAAAATCTACGGATACAACTACCAGTATTTAAGTAGCTATTTTGTTGAAAATAAGTCTACTAATTATATAAATTTTACTATAAATTGAAGGCCCGTAAATGCAAACGTGCAGAGCTACCTGCATTCATACGTAACATGAAACTAGGCACTGGTGCACTTGAGTAAGACCATGGCATTCAATATTTATGTTTACTAATTTACAATGGTCAATACAAACCATCCCAAATTCATACAAAAACATATCCAAATACCCCGCAAACGTTCGCAGGACTTGCGATACACCTAAGTTATGTTATCGGTTACTTTCACAGTATCGCTATCCATTCCGTCTCAAAAATTTTAACATCCACATCGGAAAATTCAAACAATTGTAAAGTATTTGTTCCAGAAAATTGTCATGAATTTCAGGATTCCATATCAATCAAAATATTCGATCGTGGTAACGACCCTAATTCTTGGTATAGGTCATCGTCGAGGTACCTAATATCAGAACTGATCTAAAAGGGAAGAGTCAGTATCGACCGTAACTCAAATACTCGTATGTGTACATCCCGATTACAGATCTGCGAGCGAATACTCCAACAACTCATTTAGGGTATTCAGTTATAGTATTACCTATCCTGTACATGAAGAATTTTTTGTATTCATAAGTTGAGTTCAGAAATGGCAGCATTTCGGCAGCCAAATGGGGCTCATTCCGAAACTGAGGGTCTCCGACAAGAGTGTGTCGGTTTCAAATACTTCAGTTCTGTGGACCAACAGGCCAGTGCAATGGGCTGGGTGCAAGCCTGGCACTGCTGAACTTCTAAAATTGTTCGTAGCAGGGCAGACATCGACGGAAAAACCTCGCGTCTACACAATCACGGACGCGTTGCTTTGACAAAAAGAGCAGCACAAGCTAGCGGGGGCTGGCAGCTAGCGAAGCGCCTGGTAAAAAGTAGGGTTAATTACTCGCCGTACACGTAGCAACCGCTTCGAACATACGGTTGGCCTTCCAGCTACTAGAGCTCTTGCGAATGTTGCCAAATGTGTGGCTGGTAAGCCTGAATCTGCATGGTATATACAGATTATTATTGGTGCTTACAGATTATTATTTCGTATCTTAATTTGAATTAACGACAATTTTTTGTAGGTTTCTCATCGAGGTCTGAGCTGAATACATATATTCATTTAATATCTGATGCACACTCACCACGAAGTGCTTTTAAAATTATCGCGTATAAAAATGTTGTCCGTGGGACGCGCATACGCAAATGACGGGGCGATACCTAGAGTTGAGTTACCTTACCGCGTTCTCAGCGCGTTGGGCCACAGGTGCACCAAAAAAGCAATTCATCCCGCTGTTGGGTAACGGTTTGTTCGTAAGGTAACACTTTGATTTTGATTGCTTCTAAAGAAGACTCTCATTTGAATAATTAAAATAACTAAGCCCGCTAATCCGAGGAATGAAAAAAAGCGAACAAAAAGGTGGCGCGTGTAACTTCAAAACAAGATGTATCGCCGAATTCAAACCTAACCTGACTGGAATAACCTAACATAGGAGCGGCCTAACGCAGGGAACGCGTTAAATTGATACATGAAATACCTAGGGTTCCGTACGTTAAATTGATATATAAAAATTAAAGAAAAATGAATATTTTTGGACCACAAATCTCAATTTCAACTCAGTAAGAATCCAAACTTGCAAATTTGAGCTGCTTTACCCCTTAAGCCTGGGTAGAGTTTTAGAGCGGTTCAACAAAAAACGTGCTTTGTTTGATTTAAAAAGCAAACTTTAGCTCGCAAACGAAAATACACAATCAGACGCCTGTTCTACGTTACACCTACATTACTTTGAAAAAATTACGTGCTTTGCCATCTGTGTGGATTTCAAAATCGCTTAAACAAGAAATCTGCTAGCTCACTGCAAGAAGCTACGTGCGACCTATTTCATACACACGTGAGGCTGCAGCAAGTTTCTAGCACAAAGCTGGGTGCAATCTTACCGTAAAAAAATTTTTGCCGGTAAAGCGTTAAAAACAACACCCGAAGGAGCGGACGGACTAACTACAGACGCCTCACCTTAAAGTCGATGTAGCCGTTCTTGTCCATATCGAAGGTGCGGAAGACGTGGTCGCAGAACTCCTCAGCATTGCCGGAGGGGAAGAACATCTTGTACATGTCGACGAACTTGTCCGGGGTGAGGCAGCCGTTCGGACAGTCTTGCTGCGGGCAGAACACACCGAGTAAAAATGGGATCTACACGAGCAATGTTACGTGGAGAATGCACTGTTACTCCATAACAATATGATTGCATCTAGAGTCCAAGCACCGTACTCGATTAATAAAGGGGCTCTAAACTTGAAAGAGACTCTATTCAACTGATCGAATAAGGGTGCAAGTATCAGTGTTCCAGGAGGTAGCTGAAGTTATTCAGAAAGAAACATACACTGGGTGGGGACAACGATGTTCGAACAAGAGAACAGGGCAGGGAAAAACGGAAACATTTCCGAATCCGATAACGTCGACCAATGCGATAGGACGATCAATACACCTCTGAAGCTCTCGACCATAAGGAAACATTATATAGACCTGATAGGTTCAGCCAACTTATGATATGAGTTCAGTATTATTAGTTAGTTAGTTCAAAGCTCCCTATCCACATGAAATGTAATTTAAAAAGAGCGATGAGTAGACGCCATTAAGTATGGCTTATAGAGAACGGGTAATCTACGCACAAAAGTGTGCTCCTCCACAGGATCTCTTGCGCTTAGAAACAAATAAGAATGAGGAGGAAAACTTGACAAAATAGACATAGCTAAGATGGTGTCAAAATTGAACAGAAGATATGTGGCACGAGAGATAGAAATCACGAAGGCCTATCTACAACTGAGGTGCCCTAACAGTGCTCCCCCCTTTCCTCCCCCTTTCCCCTCTTCCCTCCAGGTAGCGCAGCAAGCTCTCAATATAGCAGTTCAATCATCGGAACAAGGTTTCATGATTCCAATCAACACCCCGTGCACCCCGACCACTCGAGGCATTTGATTTAGGCGAAGCTCGTGTTAAGTAATACTAATCCCCAAGCGTCGAGCGGCAGCCAATTACGCCCTTGCTGTGCAGTCACTCGGAGATCCGACCAGCTGCACCTGCAGCTCGTTTGTCTATTCAATGTTTGACAAAAGCTCGGCTAACATGGAGCTCGTGCCCAGCCAAGTCAATTGGTCATTATTCGATGCTACGTGAATGCAATCTTTCGCCAAGGAAACATCATTCCGGTCTCGCAGGGTGACGGTGATGTTCAGTACTGATGGATTTTTGGATGTTGCTAGGGGCTGTCGCCATTCAAATTAACCCATTAGCGGCAAAATTTTGACAATAAGGCCGCATTTAGGTGTGCCCGAAAAGGTAAGAACCGCTTTTTTAACGTATGCAGTAAGGTTGCATTTAGCGTTTCACAAATAACGATTATTCCCCCTTGATGAAAATGTATTTTTAGGTCAATATAAACCGCAGAGAGTTGACACTAGAATCCGTCAACGTGATCAATGCCATCCTAATAATTTCATTTTTTGCTACTGTATAATTTTTATTTTTCAAGAGCATACTTTGACTAAATTAATGACGCGCTAATCCCTTCAACGAATGAAAGGGATTAAAAATAAGTAATAAAAAATACTTCAATAAAAATGCTCGTGAAAATATCAACGCATTTCGTGTGTACCGATAAATTTAACTATTGTTCTTTCTAAATGAGGCTTAAAGCCTTCTGGGTTTGATGAGCCTAATTTCTGGAGCCTAAATTGTAACTTCGGATGAAATATTGTCGAGGAGAAAGTCAGAACGACGCATGATGTTGAACGCTGACCTGATAAGTACGTCTCAGTAAAATATCTACTAGCGAAATGAAACACCGATTTTACCATACAATTTTCTCTGAGCGTCATCAACCGCACAGACCCCCTGAACATCCCAGAAGACAGGAGTAATTGCAATTTTTTTAACTGTACTCAGATTGATTCCATGAAAAGGGGGATTTTCTTTAGCAAAGATGCATAGCAACAGCGTTTTGAAGCTTCACTAAATGTTTGTCAGTAGACCAATTAATTATTACTTATACCCTCCCCCCAGTATGCGGCGCATTTTTTACCTAACCCCTAATAATGTCACTTGCAATTTTTTTTAATCACGCGAAAGGTCAGGCGCAATGAAAATTTTCATCATTAGGGTAGCTGGTTGGTTTGATCGAATCAGTTGTCTTCTACTACAGGAAGAGGCAACCCGCCACAGAGATGGCACATTAAGTGCATCACCTCGCTTGGCGACACCATATAACAGTAGAATATGTCCGTAATGTTACACATCCGCAATCTGCACATCAGGAACGCAGCATCTCCAGACTGATAGCAGAGAGAAACGTGAAGTGTAGGTGATGGGAGTGATGGAAATTACAATGAATGAAAAGAAATATGGAAGAAATACGTAATATAGAAACTATTTACTTAACAGATGTGAAGTTGCATCCGAGTTATGGAATGGTAAGTGGAAGCGCTGATGAAAAGCTACGCCCCTCATTGATGCTTGACTTGAGAGTCCGGATACGAGGGGTTCTACCGTAATACTGCAGCTCCAGTCCGTTGTGCCGCCATCTTCAGGCCGTCCCACACAACACAGAACTTTGCCACTAAGGTTTAACTTTGCTAACAGCCCAAACCAATGGAGGTGATTATCGTTTACTCAGGCATTCCAAGCTTCCACGAGCAAGCAAACGGATGCCAAAGTTGGGCGAGTATGTATACCTCCTTCAGAAGTGCAATATGCGAGCAGGTTACTTCAAAGCCGCGGTCGCGATCGTTTCTCCTATTTTACGGCTTTCATTCACAAGAATCCGATCCGGACTTCAGCGAAATAAGATTACAGTGGACCAAAATAGAAATGCTAAGCCCACATTTACAGTGCCACTAAGCCTTTGAATCTCGACTTGTGCGTTGCTCAACATGCCCTCAATCTTCTGCCTCGCTCGAGGCAAGCCAGGACACACCTGCCACCCATCCCACCGCCCGGCCCTCGAGAAGATGATAAGGCCAACAAAGTTTCTCCGGAGGCCCAAGTTGGTAATAGGCCTAGCCATGATACTGCAGCCCCGTGGGACTCTGATCGAGCCGACGGAAAGGTGGCCGAGCTGTCGATATCCTTGCTTTCATGGTGAGGGCAGTAGTAGGCCTGCGGTGTCGAGCTGTAGTGATGTACTGGTCCATGGCATAGAGCTCTGCTGATGTACTGGTCCATGGCATGGAGCTCTGCTGATGTACTGGTCCATGGCATAAAGCTCTGCTGATGTACTGAGCGAAATTTTTGCTGGAAGTTGCTGGCACAAAATTTCGACCAATTAATCGCTCCCAACCAACTGAAGACACTCGTATATATGGTACGTCTTATCCACTAAATACTTCCATATCTAAAGATTCCGAACTCTTTAAACTGAGAGGTTGTTCGAGGTAAAGATTAATTCAAGCTCCCGATAAACCAATAGAATTTTTATAAGATTAATTCGATATTCAAATAAATTTTACGTAATTATGATTGAAGCAACATTGCAATGTCATGGCACTTCAGATCTGGTGTACTATATAACAATGTACAATACAACCGGGGCATGATATCACTATAGAAAGTTACGAAGTGTAAGCGGAATGTACTACGAATGTGCTCGTGAACAGTCATGGCAGCAGCAGCATCATGGAAAGGCAGCGGTCAGATGAACCCTCCCCTCATGAAACCAGCGTAGCTCGAGGAGTAACTTGATTTAAGGTTTTCCAGGCGACTGACGTTGGAGCAAACACGCTACGGAGAATTCCAATCTTACCGAAGAAAAGGTTCGTTTTTGTTAAAATAAATCCCGTGGACTTCGCTGCTAGTGCAAAAGGTCAACCAGATTGCAGGAGCAAGACAACACGCAGGGACAACTCGATGCGTTGATTGTCCGAATTTCGATCTCGCAAGTGCTCAACTTGGAAAGAAGAAAGGAAATTTTTACCCGTTGAACCGGACGCCAAGATTCCGAGCTGATCGTAGCCATGAGAAATCTTTGGAGATTGATTCAAGTTGGTAGGGTAACTCGAAGCTTCAAGGTCTAGAAGTTAATTCTAAAAGAAACAAAAATTATCTAGGTATCCATTCCCCAATGAAAGACTAAAATGCTTGTTTGTTTGGTTATTTGTCGTAAAACATGCAGACATAACATCCTGCTATAAAAGTATGAGCTTTTCCAACATTCAATGAAAGCACAACACTGGATACATGGGTGTCATACTTGTGTTTTTAAAAGAATTTCACGTCTCATCTACTAATACACGGTTACTTGTTAACAGTGACCCTACGGTTCACATTCACTATAAAACTAAAATCTTTCCCCACAGCAGCGCGGTGTCGTGCTAGTTCCCATGCTCCAATTTCGCCCACGTAACTCTGTAGCGTAGCCAAGGCACAAAAGCTCGAAACTGTGTATTTTTGGGCGACCTGGATGCAATAAAGCAAGATCCGTCGTTGGAGCCATGAAAGTGCGCCCAGTCCTCATATTTTTAGGTTATAATTCCATGGAAGGTTCCAGTCTACAGCTGAGGCCATTAAAGTTTGCCGGTGCAGAGGCCGAACGTTTCTGTTGCGATTTATTTCCAGGGTGAGCGCAAATCGCAGGTTTCATTCCTATTTCCCATGAACGCGAATGTTTACACTGCCGACACTTGGTCTACCGACAAATAATTCTCGTTTTCGGATCGCCGAGAGTTTGAAACTCGCGACAATCAAAAATCCAAAGCTGATCGCTCATTCTCACCGAGAAATTCCTTTAAAAGTCGTATTGGTTCACAGACCCACGCAGTAGTGATGGGTAATGTTGGCGGACAGAAGCAATGACACAATGGTGGTTACACAGGAAAGGATATGTGCGGTAGCCCACCATTCTGGTCATTCCTCATTACATTGAAGTCAATCCCTGCGTTGCCGAAATTAACACGTGAATTGAGAAAATATAATGGCTCTTAGCTGAGTGTGAAGGAGTACAGACGCTAATGAAATAATATGAGCTTATCTATATTAATGCAATTATATGAACAGGGATTTGAGTACAGAATATGCAAAGACAAAAGTGAATTGATTCATCAAACATAAAACAATACAAACAGACTGCTAAAAAAATTAGGCATACCATTTTTAACTATCAGACAGAATAAAGAAAGTTTCAAGCTTTTTTTTCATATTTAAAAAAATGAAAGCTTCCTATTTTAAGCTTTTAAATTATGCAGGTTTCTTCCAAGAAATAGAAAATTGTATTTGTTACGGTTTTTGAAATTTTCCAATCGCAATAAAAAATAATGAAAAGAATGAACTCATCAATACCATGTTCTTCTAGAATTCACTACGATGAACCTGACCTAATATTCACATATCCATGCACATGGATTGCTGGTAGATAAAATTACGTAGTCTTATCTTATGACTTGAAATAATATAATTATAAAGTTCATTAATGATTCTCGTGATATTAAAGCTACCTTTTTATGAACATACCATTAACGGATGTCATTTGTTATACATTCATTCGGACATTACTTCCATTCGGACGGAAGATCAGCAAAGATACAACTCCAAAGCGCGCTGAATTTCGGATAGGGAATGAACGTAAACCATTTGACTGCATGCTCTTTATCGCTCTGCTCGGCATTTGGGACTTGCAAGGAATCGAATCAAGTCATTTCTCTCACTCAATCGCTCTTCATCGTAATGACCACTCGAGTAATACTTCATGCCTCAACAGTCACGCTGCCGCCTCAACAGTCACGCTGCCACCTCAACAGTCACGCTGCCACCTCAACAGTCACGCTGCCTTCTCAACAATCAAGCTGCCTCCTCAACAGTCACGCCTCCGATCGTGACGCTAAAGTCAACGTTGTGTAGCAGGTTTCGCCAGAGCCTCACGCTGTCTCTTTACAGCTGCGGTCGATGTTTGTTCTATAAATATATGGAACAATTTGTTAGCCCACTCGCCGTCCTCGTCATGCCTTTACAAAGTTCCTGGAAATTTTTCTCGAGTGCTTATATATTTTAAATATCAAAGAATAACAAATAGGATCGAGGCAGGGCCAGTTAAAACAAATCTAAATTCGGAAACTTAAATTTGCCCAACAAACTTTTGTTTATTCCGCCAACTAAACACGGAATATTATTCATCGACGGCTCGATAATATCGAACGACTGCAATCAATCAGGTAGAAACACTGGCTTGATGGAATAAATTGTAGTGCGAGGAAGTTTGCAAAAGCTTGTGCGAGTCCCTGCCTCTTCTTCACTTAATTCCGACTCAGCCCTGAACTAAATCGTAACATCAGCAGCAGAAACTCGGCGATTCTGCGACCCCGTTTGGAAACACGGAGCTTTTATAATCAAACTCCAAGTACCGCCTGCCTATGTGATCTTGTGACGTCATCACACTAGGACCCCTAGCGCCACCGTCTACTGGTATCCCTACTGGTGCTGCAACTGTAAAGGGAAGTACTGAGCACAGGCTCTCGTAGAGCTCGTGCTGTGAAGGTAGTAGTCCACACCTCATCACGTAAATGTTTTCAGGCAAGTGCTCTATTGGGAGCTTCTGCCTCCCACGGCTCCTCTCACCCATAGCTCTCCTTCTCCAATCCTACTCACCCTGAAATTTAGGCACCTCACTCCCCTGGTTCCCCCATTTCCTCGGTACTCTTAGTTGCCAATCACCTGGAAGCCTTGGTACCTCTATTCTTCACTCCCCATTCACCCGGAAACCGCGGTACTCTCACTCCCCACTCAGTATTCTCACTCAAGTACCTTCAGTCCCTACTTGCCTGGAAGCCCCAGTACCCCCACTCACCCGGAAGCCCCGGTACCACTCTTTGATCATGGCCTCGTCATAGCGAGTGTGGGTCTTCAGGAACTCGAGGTCTTCCTTGGACAGCTTCTCTTTGCTGCCGCAGCACCCCATCGCGTCTCAGGGTCTGTAGTCTGCAAAAACAGACCAAAATTAACGTTCATTCGCAGAGAACACGATGTAGAACAGAACATAGATGGCCAGTCCTGGAGATGAAGGTCAGAGAGATGGTTAGAAATTAGCACGGGAATAATCCTACCTCTGCCACCTGGACAAGATTTCGCTATGAAGTGCTACCGCAATTCAACCGTTCCAAGTAGTTTTCTTAGTATCTCGTAACCGGTTTTCAATGTTTATAAACAGCAGCATCAACTTGAAGCTCAGTATTGCGGTATTTCATGTGACATTCAAGCGCGCGATTTTCGATAAATATCCTATGATCGATTATAGAGTGGTACACTTTGTTAATAAATAAACAAAACGGAACAATATTACCTAGCATATACATTTAGAGAAAAATAATTTTCTTCCTCTAAATTTATTTCATTTTGCTTTCATTAAATTAACAAATGTCTCAGATCGATTCACAGCTCCCGACATAACCTAAATTCAAACACTAATGAACAAATTCGACAACAGAAACAAACGATCAGCACCGTAAAGTTCCCAGCCTCAACATGAGGCCTAACCTATTTCTGGCGATCTAGTAACAACATGTACGAAGGATTCAACCTAGGAGTGGAAACCGCACGCACAATTTCCCGTATACGGGTCACATGCACACGTACCCTTGCCACGAACACTCCCAGTAGAACAACCCTTGAATGCCTGACGTTGCTGATGACTTTAACGCTGCTAATTGAAATGTAGACCGCACGCTGTCGAGGAATGCAAGCGGAAACACTCGTTGGATTAATTCAATTCGACGGCCTATAGCACGCAGCCCTGGAAAAGTTTGGCCATGGGGAGCATAATTCCATGGACTCCAGGTGAGCTTTGTACCCAAATTACACTCCGCGACGTGGATTTTGTTCCTGGCAACCAATTTAAACGCCCACCGCAAATCCCCTGAAATGGGCAATTGTGGTTATAACCCAAGAATAACAATACAGAAGTGAATATTCATTGCGTAGTGTTATTAAGGACAGCGGTAACTTGGGCAGCTCTGAGGCGGATAAGAGCCACGGAGATGCCCAAGGGCGCGTTTACTTGGAACTAACCGGCGGGCGTACCCAAAAATGGTGACGAGTTTGTGCCTCCAAAAAAGGGAAGAAATGCCCGCAAAAATTGAAAAACAGAGGACTCGTCAGGCGCCCTAATTGGGAGCGCAGGGCTGACAGGAGCGGTGGCTAGGGCTGACAGGAGTGCCGGGGAACGGTTTTTCACAGAGCAAAGCGAAAGCAGAGGATAAGAATAGGGATAAGCAAATTGCATTCTCTTTCATTAGGAAGGAACGCATGGGAGGAAAAGCATGTGGGGTGGATGTGTCTGTAGATAAAAACGTGATTCTTGCATGCAATCTTGTAATGGTAGCACAGAGCTCCAACACTTCATGAGACACAGCCAACGTTTAGGTGTTTCCCATAGGACCAGTCGCCCACCAGCCTCCTCATCTCAGGCAGCAATTAGAGATCACTGCAAAAATTTCAGGCATCCATGAAAAATCACCAATTTTCAACCCTCTGGGAAGCAAACTGAACTAAGCAGCCGAATTTTGTAATCCATTTTTAATTGCACTCATAAATTTTGCTTACATAAAGATCAGAGTGCTACTAAATTACGTACTGCTCCATCCCTGCTAACGTAAGTCGACATGAATGTGTATGTTATTGGGTGGGAGTGTATGTGTCCGTTATACAGTGGTTTTCCTCTTGGTGAATAGACAGATTCTGTCACAGGATTTTGTCGTTCCATTCTGTACTACATTTTGTTCTTATTTTCGCAGCACTGAAGAAGAAATCGTTGTATTCCGAAGAGTTTGTTTTTTAGTAAAATGTACCCTTTTAAGCTGGTTCATTTTTTTTTGACACAGATTCCCCAGGAGCGGACCAATGAGCACTGCAGTACTCCGTCGCCATCGAGCTCTAACTTGCCGAGCACTGCGGGGCCGACGGAGATGTAGGGTGAGATGGCGGATAAGAACGAGGGCAAGGGGGATAAGAGCGAGGGCAAAGGGGACAAGAGCGAGGGCAAAGGGGACAAGAGCGAGGGCAAAGGGGACAAGANGGCGGATAAGAACGAGGGCAAGGCGGATAAGACCGAGGGCAAGGCGGATAAGAACATGGAAGACAATAACAAGGACTGGAAGGAGGAGAAGCAGTACACCAAGAACAAGGCGGCTGCACTAATTAAAAGAGCGGCCAGAGCGCGTCGAGGGACGCGGTGGCGGTTGCTGCGTCGCTCGGCTGGATTATGACAGGTAAAACTTGCTGTTGGTTCTGGGTCCATAAGTGCGGGCAGACGGCGGGCGAGATGGATCATGGATGACGGCCCAGAAAGCAGGCGGGATGGCAGGCGGGATGGCAAGCGAAATGGCTAGCAAAATGCGA
>VOMN01123394.1:0-14756 GCA_014899125.1 Orchestia grillus
CATGGCTGTGCACGTCCGAGAGTTTTTTTAACACAAAATTCGAGGACGGCCACCAGCAAATCGAAGGTCTATTGTCGGCGAAGTGGGACGTAGAGGGACGATCATGGACGTGAGGGGCCGAACAGGGACGTGGCATAGACGATCGACGAGGATGGCTGCGGACGTATAGAGGCCAATAATTTCGGCTAAAAAGTGGACATTTTGTAGGTGATTCACCGATGATTTGCCGGCGATACGTCCCTAAGTTTGCACTTGATCGTCCTTAATTTACCGGTGATAAGTCCTTGATTTTTAATAGGGTAGACTTCCCCAATCGTCCCCCGCATACAGCGTTAGATAGGTTCCAGCAAAATATAACCGCTCTCAAGTCGTCTCTCTGGTAGAGCGCTAGCTTGGTCTAACTTTCTCGCCCTTCCATCTATAATTTTGGCCACCAAAGTGCAGATATCACCGCCTTGACGTCCACTGTGGTCATATTCGCCGCCTTGAAACGCAGTAATCGCCGCGCAGATTACTCATTCGGTTATCGCTTCATAGCTGCGCCCGAACTATGAAATTTATGCACAAACATTTTATGAAATAACGATGATTCACGAGAGTGAGCCTATGAGGCATAAATTGAGTATTTTAACGAATAAGCAAGCAGTATTATCTCTCGTATATGTACGAATCCGCTATGAATTATGTTAGCTAGAAATTGTAGAACGTGTACGAGTACGTGTTTCTGTCTGTCATTGATTCCGGATTTGGAAAAGAAGCTACTGCAGAATCTTTCAGCAAGTGTTCGTTTTTAAATGGGAAATTCAGTGGCAAACACAGTGAGGGTAGGGCTTGTTTTCTTGGTCTTCTCGTCAGAAGCTTGAGAACGCTTTATTTCTGAAGAAAATATTGAACCTGATTTAAGTGAGTGACACTCCTTCCTAATTACTCTACCTTCAAAGCACCTAAAAGTTTAGGTCGCATTATTGATATTTTTAAACAAGCATGCCGAATACATCGTCTTCCTGAAAGAATGTTTAGAAACTTTCTTTTGAAGGCTTAACATTCGTTGATGTATATATTCTTCCTATTATCAGATGACTTAATTCAGCATTTGTTTGCCTCTTCGTGTAGAAATCGAATCATTAGACACGATTGGCGAACAATTTATTTCAACAATTTTTTGCATTTCCAATTTCATTATTTGTTTTGATGCGTGAGTCTACTATACGGCTATAATTATTCATTGCAAAACATTTTAAGTACTCAGAGATTTTAGTTCGTCATAGCTTTAATTCATATTTTGCACGCTGAATTGAATATTAATACCGTGTATTATATATGTTCGTTATGCTTGTTGATGAAGAGCTCATCGTTGTCCTCATAACTACGTAACGTATTGATCGTATTGTCTCCGACGTGAATTTGCAGACGCAGACGATGGGGTGATGATGACCCGGATGGTGGTCCTTGCTGAATTTGGTTTGGCATATAATGAGGTCCATTCCGAAACAATAATGCTTGCGCATATTGATTAAGAATTGTGTTTTTAAAACGCAATTTTACCAAGTTTATTGATTTCTACCGAGAAATTTCGTTTATGACCCCCCGTTTAGCAGATTTCTAGTTCTTCATTGATCAGCTACTTGGTTATTTTATTGACGGAATAGTTCATTCCATGTGAATATCGCTTTATATTGAAAAATCGAAGCGCACCAAATAGTCGTTGGAACCTAGATTACAACTACAGTGAGCGCATCTTTTTTCCAACATGGAGCACGCTCCAGAGCTTTGACGTTCTCCTTTGTAATGCAAAAGTTCTCCTTATGCAAAGGCCTCTCCGGAGACGCCGCCTCCTGACGTACAAATGAGACGCGGGAGACCGAAGTAAAACTCCCTAAGAAAATCGAAGCCAAATATTTTTCGTCCGTGATAGAAATCTTTAGAAGCATTGAAAATACATATTTACAGTTGTAAAATAAAAAGTTTTCAGTAGGTTAGAAAGCGGTACCAGAAAAGGGATATCACTGCAGTCGTTGGCACTGGATGAATGAGTGACAACTGATTTTCATAAAAACAACATTAAAAAAGTTTTTGTATTTACCTTTTTGTAGGTATCGATAAAAAATTACGGGGTTGTCTTCTAGTCTCTGTAAATATTACTGTAAAGCAAACTCAATGAGTGTAATGCTGAGCCGAAACCAAGATAATAAATGCCAGCCCGCATTAAAGGAGTACTGATAGCTTTTTATACTCGTTTTTTCATTGTTTCGAACAAAATGAAAACGTTTTCTGATGCAACATCATCCTAGCTAGGATAAATTCAGGTATTATCCATTAGAATTTTGTAAGTGAGCTCATAAATTCAGAGCGAAGATTTTGAATTTAGCATTATTCATGAGTCTCAACATATAAAAATAGTATCATTGGTAAACATTCCCCACAATCTGTGTCTCATGATAGCCGGAGACGAGTCAAGCCGTCAAAGGTGTGATTATGCTACCATGCCTTTTTGACTCTGAGGACAGTTTATGGAAAACATATCTTCGATGTCAAGGCACAAAGTTGAAAGACTTTAGGCTGGTGATAATATGTAATAGCTTAGATTTTTGCATCACGATTTTAAATAAGTTTACATCACAAGTTGAATTAGGCTCAAATCAAGAGCTGGTATAAGTCTATATCACGAGCTTTAATAAGTTTACATCACAAAACGAAATAAATTTACATCACGAGCTGAAATAAGTTCGCATCACGAGCTGAAATAAGTTGGCATCACAAGTTAAATTAAGTTCACATCACTAACTGAAAAAAGTTTACCTCATGAGTTAAAATAAGGGAAGTGTGATCTGACAAACACCGGCGATAGCAAGGATCATATACCTAGCGTAAATGGAATGTGGGAGAGAAAAATAAGGTTTCCCTTATTTTAGTAACTTAAGAAATTTTTGTTTAATATTCGGATTTCAAAAAACGTCCTAGGTAAATGAAAAAAACACAAAGGCGGAGTGAACCTTTTTCTTTACTCAGTAAGTTTCTAATCTATATTTATATACCATGAGGATTTCTAACTATATCAAAGTCAGTAAATAAAGAGTATATTTACAGTACATCTTCGTTTGCTTGCCCGATAAAATTATTTTCTGAAATTTTCATCCCCTAGGGCCTAGGCTGACAGAACGTTAAATTACAGCGAAATGATAATTACTCTGTTTGACGTTATTGGACTTGGGTAGAGACCTAAGAATGGACTACTCGGTTTGCTTCTGTTGCCATTTGCTATTCTATTGTATGACCTTTACGAAAAATGTTTAATTTCATATATTGAAAGGGGTTTCACAGTTAATACTTTCTTGCTCGATTGTAAACGAAAGTTAGTGTTTATTGTGTTATCATTGAAAATATATCTCATTCGTAGCAACAGTCTATCAAAGTAATCCCGAGTAATTCATTTAAAAATATCAAGCGGATGTCGAAACAGTAATTGGAATACTGCCTTTGGCAAGCAAATATTCTAATTGACAGCGGCGGCCGCCTCCAATAGATTGTACTCGATCAGGGCGCCAATAGTCGGGCTTAATAATTGACCGAGCGAATCGATTTATTCATTAATAAACTGCAGAAGCACCGGCTATCTATGTAGAACGCCTGTCTCTAACGAAGGCATTCAGCATTCAGCGTTCCCTATTCGTAGAAACAGTCCGCGATGTTTATTGAGTTTTAGTTCACAAAATACCAAAAACACATGAAGTTAGCTAAGAATAACTAAATGGCCTCAGAAAATTAGTATTCCTTAAGCGATTGAAATAAAATGCTCATTCAATCAAGTACAGAATGATTTCAGACAGTGAGATTGAAATGTAGTTTCTGAGCTGAACAATACGTTTACATTATACAGTCAAGAATTTCTTGGCTTCAGGTTCTCACTCTTATTTGATGAAATTCAGGTAAGATAACGATGCTCGAATAAATACCCCAGGAAGACAGGAGGAGATGTGAGAGGTGTATATTATTTTAAGCTTAACACGTTGGTCAGTAATGTTTAGTTCACAGCTTCTTTGCATGTAAACTGATTTAAATGTCATCAAGAAATGTAGGATTAGCGCATTATCCTTAGATAAGTTGTAATATTTGAAACAATTTGGAACGATTCATTACCGTAAGTGTTACATTGATTAAAGATATTACAAACATGGATTTCTAATACCATTACAATGGACAGTTTTATGCATAGCAGCTTGTGGGCCCGAATATGTTCTATGACTTCTAGGGCTAGACTATCTGCTACGCGTACACAAGCATGCAAATATCCCAATGCACTTATACTTAGCTTACACAAGACTGTCCAGAATCCATTGAGAGGAGAAGATATGATTTAAAATTAGGAATTCAATTATGACTTGTCAATGGAGATTTGTACTTGGAGATTGTATTCTATAATATACTCTGAATTAATTTACTGAGATAAAATGTGAAGGGTTTTTCAAACAGTCTGTTAGGAAATAAGAATATAATTGAATAGTAACGTCTATAGTATCTTAATAAGAAACAGAATTCAAGATTCGTTTTGAACGTTTGGAGTGTACTTATGTCACGAAAGGCAAAAGGCAATGAGTTCCAAGTTTTAGTGCCATGTAGTGAAAACTAAATTGCAAAACTGGTTTTAGAACAGTAGGGAAAAATAAATTTACTTCAGATCCTCGTTAAATATTCGTCAAGGTGAGTTTGAGTAAAAACTAATTACTTCAGGTCTGTATCTCCTTCATCACTCAAAGTTTTGTACATGGATGTACAAGGGAATATTGGTAGAGATGAGGAAGCTTACGAATTTTCAGGTATTTATACGAGTTATTTGTATGCGGATTACATTCCAAATTACTCATCGCTCTAATGGACACTTTGTGTAGAGTCAAAGTATGTTCGTATTGTTCTTGCTCATCAATAGGTCAGGTTTTTATCAATATTAATTCCCAGGAATATTGTATGAATTCATTTATTCAATCTAGCCATCACCAATTTTAATGCGCTTGCGACTTGCATTCCGTTTGTACGAAAATAGCTTGTACATGATTGTATCTAAATTAATGCATATTCTATTTGACTTGAGCTACATTCAAACCTTGTGAAACTCTTCATTTATTTTACTGCTACTGTAACATTTCTAAGATGGATTTTATTAGGAAGAGCTACAGAAAGAGTAGTATCATAAGCAAAAAAGAATAAATTTCAAGAATTAGGAGGGCTCAACAATATCATTGATGAATTCCAGAAACAAGAGATGCCCAAAACAGAGCTTTGGGGAACTCCATGACTTATATCCATGAGTACTGATTGAGCATTTCCGATAATAACATGTTGTTTACGATTAGTCAGGTACGATCTAAACCAATTAAGAGTTAGCCCTCTGATGCCATAGCAGTCGAGCTTCGATAATAACATGGGGTGCCTTACGCAATCGAAAGCTTCATGAAAATCGAGAAATACAGAAAACAAGCTTTCCTTAGTTTATATTTGTCGAAAAATATTGTAGGTGATTGGCAATGGCCTTCGTTGTTGATTTCTTAGAACGGAAGCCATACTGGTTGTTATAAAAAAATGTTTTCTGATCAATATAGCAGTGCTGTTTTTTGTCGACAATTTCTCAAATATTTTACTGAAGATTGAAAGACCGGAAATAGATCTATAATTGTTGACACAGGTTTTCTCACCACTCATGAAGATAGGAGTCGCAAAGACAGTTTTTAGAGAATCTGGAAAAAGGCCCAATGCAAGAAAAAATTAATTATTTGTGCAAGGCATATAGATATTTAATCGGCTATGCATTTCAATATTTTAGCAGGGATTGATTTCAACCAACTTGACTTTCATTGTAAGGTATTTATGTCGTCGGACACATCGAAAGCCTAAATAGGTGAAAAGAGAAATGAATCACTTTCAAAATAGGGACAAATGAATATATGTCCCATCTCGTGTAATCCAATCTCGTGTAATCCAATGCTTTTCTTGTTTCTGATGTAATTGTACATGTGACAAGATGACAGTAATAATTATGTGCAGAGTTGATCATATCGGTTAGATTTTATAACGCATTGTCAGTGTTTGTGGCATCGATTATTTCTTTATTTACGATTATTGAAGGAACTGATTCTGTTATCATAGTGCGCTTTGGTCGTTAGACTCATTTATTCTACGGTATTGATAAGTTTCAACCTGCATCTCATTGCACGCATTGAATAAGTTTTTTCTAATCAAAAACACCGGAAAATGGTCGGATAAATCAACAGTCGATATTCCAGCAGAAGAATCCGTTGAATCTGTTATAAATAAAATGTCAATTAGTATGGCAGAATCTAATGAGACGCGTACAGGCTTAGTGATTCGAGGAAGAAGTAATTTCGTTGGAATGGCGTTAGAAAAATTGGAGTTTTGTGCACAGTTTTCAAGTATGAGCACATCGTAGTTAAAGTTACCGCAAACTATAATTTCGTTTCAGAGTGATTAATCAAACAGTGATAGAATATGGTTTAGTTCATTCAAAATAGATAACTGACACGCTGTAGATGGCTGATAGATAGTTCCCACACTAACGCGTTTTCCGTTTTTCTATAGTTCGGTGAATAAAATTTTGAAGTGATCAGAGTTTACAGTTGCAATTTGGATGTCTTTAGAATTCATCTGTTCAGATACGTACGTACTTATGCCTCCCCAACGCGTGCGATTGTTTCGTAGTGAATGATAGTTGGTATAATTACGTATATGAATCACATTCTTCGGTACGTCATCCAGCCAGCATTCAGTGAAATTATTATTTTAAAATTACAATTAAGGTCTGAGATAGTACAACTTAATTCACCTATCTTCCAATAAAGCGAGCTGCACTTCCAGCTCAAGGTGGAGAAGTCGTTGGAATTTGTTTTTATTGATTTGTTGAATTTTTGTATGTCAGCATAGACACAATTTCCAATACCACTAAGGTTTGGAAATAGTGAGCTAAAATTATTTACATTTGGATCAATATTAGCGAAAATTTTATCGTGATCAATCTATTACATACATAAACGTCGAAAAATTGAAAAAAATTACGCACGTTTCAAACCGTTTGACTAAATAAAATATAAAAATGGAACTTAAAATTACTTAAATACTAGCTCTAAAAAGAAGAGGTTATAAGATATTTCAGGTAATCCTAAATCTTAATCAAATCACGCAGAGTGTTGTGAAAAAGCAAGTGATTTCTCTACCACCCATAAGCATAATCAATGGGATGGCTACCAGACTAATAAAGTCATAGGCAATAACTTGAAATTACAGCAGACTGCATACCGAATGAGAAGTCACAAAAGAAGGAACGTGATAGAAGGAGAGAAGAGGAAGGAGAAAAAAGGTAAAGTAATAATCACAAAAAAAACAAGAAGAAAAGGAGAGACACAGGGGTCAGAATACGCGCTCCGGATAGGTAGATATTAGTTTTCTATAAGTTTAGAGGTCTTTTTGACGCGCTGCTGGAGAAAGTTGTCCAGGTCTGTGAGAGTCTTGACTTCGAGGAGGACTGTCGTAAGTTTATTTGAATTAGGCCTTGCTGAGTAAACGGTGATGTTGCCGTTGTATGTTTTAACATGCCTAATCTTGAGCGGAAAACCTTTCCTTTCTTTTCTTACAACAAACATTATATTTGCTCATCATGGTATGATGAATTCGTTGACAAAGAAAGGTAGCCTGAGTCTTTGGCAGGCAGTCAGGGTTATCTATTTTTGTTCGTGGTTGGTTAATTCGAAACGATACCTCGGTTGTCGGGGCTCCCAAAAGTATTTTTTCATCCAGGTGTATGAGCAGTGGTGATGCCCATGTCCTGTATATAACTTTTTATTCCATCTTTCATTGGTTTGCACGCAATGGATTTACAATTATTCTCGTCGCCAGTGATATTTAGTAGTTCGGCCGGTACTCAAGAGAGAACAAGTGACATTTTCCTGTCGTGAGCTCACCATTTTTTCTCTCCTTCGAGATGGTTTACTCAGTGGACCAATCCAATCTACAGCCTACCGGCCCCCGCCAGGCCAGGGGTTAGGCTCTCCCTCCTGGGTCCCATACCCGGCACCTCTCAGTGGACTCAGTGGACTAAGCCACTTATAACATTAATTTGGTCTTCGATAACACAAGTCTGTTCAGTTTCATTTTGATAGTTTTTGAACCTCTACCTCTAAGTTATCAATTTCATTCCGGAATTTTTTAATGATGGTATTGAAATGTTCAATTGTGATAGTGACAATTTTTTGACTTTTGAGAGCTGCTCGATGTTCGGAAACGAACCAAACTCAAGCACGAAGTCCTTACTTTTCTTTCGACGATTACTCTTGACACCGGACACCTTGAGGGGAGCACGCTCTCCAGCTGAGGGTTGATTTGTTTTTATTTCAATTTGTCACACACTTTTCGTAATGTTCCTCCCCTAATTTCATTGAAACATACTTGTTGAATGATCTTGGGGCGTAAAAGTACTTGCAAATTTGAAAGAAACTATTTCATCGTCACTTTGGTGCACATATTGATATGAGTGGCAACACACGCATCCTCACAGTACTGCAGTCGGTATAGAGTCGCAGTGCGTAATATGCCCTGCCTTATCCTTGTCCTTAGCGGAACATGAAATTTAATTGGGAGTAAATCTTGTAAACTAGTTACTAATTGAAGATGCTTTCGCCATGAAGATTTAAATGAGTTTGAAAAAATCGTTTTAAGCTCGCTAAGTTGCACATGAGGACGAAAGTCTACACAGTGGTTAGAAAAACATTCCGCGAGCTACTTTCGACAAAATTCATTTAAACCAGAACTAACGGAACGAAACAAATTCAGTGTAAATCAGAAAAAGAATCGACAAATTTGTGCTGTGCTGCTGTTAAACTCGGGAAAAGCTTCTGTGAGTAATTGCTAAAAACAACTTGTAAAGCAGAGACTAGAAAAGGATAAATGATAACCGGCGAATGGAAACTACAACACTTGCACACAGAAGAGACAATTGTACACACTACATAAGCGCATAGCCTACAACACGTTTTGCACTACCAGAACTCACGTCGCGAAAACGATAGGAATAAACTCCTACGGGGTATATCTAAAATATTATACCTTCCGAGACGATAACGATTAGGAATACAAGCGGGAAAGAAAGGCGCTCCACTAGCATTATCGCTCCTATACTTTGGGCAAACTTCGAAACAATCGAAAGCATTTCAGGATTCCTTCGAGCCATGAATTCGAGGATTGCACGTGAATGCAATGAAGCTCCGATGGTGCTAGCTCTGGGTCAGCGGTAATGGTTAAATGAATCAAGGGCAATCTTTTATCATGCGCTTGATCGGAGAACCTTTGTTCGTCAGCGATTAGTGGATGATCTTAAACATCACTTGACCGTAGCAAGTATTGTAGAAAAACTTCAATGTACTAAATTGAACAGCTCATATCTGACTTAAATCGACTTCAGTAAAAACTTACAAATTACAGTAACATTTCCAGAAGACCTTACGATATACTATTTTATTTTTAACTTTAATCTTTTTACCAAAGGAAATAGCGTAAGTTAAAGTTCCTTCAGAATTATTTCGGATTGACACAGAGTAGATCGCAGAAATGTTTAGGTAATGTATAGGCTGGTTAAATTTGAAGGGCCGATGTTGATTTTGAATAAAACACAAATTAGGTTCATAATAAGCCTGAATAACTTTAACGCGTGTATCTTACCATGGTTCAAATTGAGTTAGTCTGAAATAGAGAAATGTCAAATTAAATGCAGAAAAAAACTTGACGTTTAAGTGTGGTTCACATTCAAAATTGGCCCTTACAATTTAACCACCCTTTATATGATAGAGACTCTAAAATTAATATGGACACATTAATTCTGTTTCTTACATTACGTATCCAAAAGTGTTTTTTATTAACGCCTGGAATGGTCTTGATATTGATAGAATTTTTGTTTCTTAGCGTTCAGTTGCATGAAAGAACGAATGCATTGTAATAAGTAAGTCGCACAATTACTTTCCATTTGATTAAACATGAAACATAATAAGAGAAATGCAGTGATATTTCTTTATCAGTGTTATAACATGTGAAGACACTAAATATAATAATAAATGCTGTTTCCTGTTATTTACTTTAGATATGAGCGTTTTTCTTAAAAATGGGTGACCTTTTTCTGAACCATTTCCCTCATACTACTTTCACTAATTTTACTGAGTTTCAGATTATATTATTTGTTTTCAATGTATCTATTTCTTGATTCAATAATGCGATTCTGCAGTATTACACTTTGAAGGTTACACGTACAGAATTCTTCAAGTGATCCCTTGGAAAAATCACGAAGTGAGACATCTGGACTCCCGGTGGCCCAATTAGAAGCGTTCGTGCAACTCTCATTTTACTACTTTCACGCAAAATATTCATGAGATACAAAACTTCAACATGTTTACCACCACAAACTACGATAATAGAAAACGCTTTCCTGTATGTAATGCAAAAATAGGGTTTAAAACATGTTTATTTTTTCTACGGTCATTACCGCACGTAGAGTGAGGTACATTCTATGCAGTCCTCTCTTTTTTGTTGGGAAAGTAAAGGACAACGATGAGTTTCACGTGCGTCAGCAGAGTTCGGTGCCTTAAACTTTTCAATAAAATATTTTCGCTAGAATTTCTCTTTCGAGGCAAGAATTTGCTGTAATAACTGTTTGAAAAAAAATTCTCAAGTCAAATTTCAAAAAATTTTATTTCATACCTACAGTGGTATTAATGCACTTTGAATGGAAAGTACAATTACATTGGTCATATCTCTTGAAAATTCATTTTTGGGGACAAAATAAAATGTCAATATCAAGAGCTAACTATGAATAGACCCGTCACACATGACATCGAGTTAAATTGCTTATGTAGCCATATTTTATATTACATTTTAAATTGATCGTACTCAGCCATGAAGGATTATTCGACAAATTTTATGATCAAAGACTAGCACTAAAAATGATAAATAAATTCCCCAGTAGTTTTTTATATCCAGTGGTTATGGAATCTTTGAATTAAGAGTTCATCCATTAGAAAAGAAATATTCTTTCCTCTGTGGGAAAACATAACTACCGGAATTGTTTGAAAATTTACTCACCTAACATTTATTTTATTTATTGTTAAGCACCGTTCCCTTTATAAAGTAATAATGCAGTAAACATGTTTCTGTTTTCGGTACCTATTCTCCACCTTGATTTCGTTAAATTTTGAATGGCAACTGTAGTCTGTTCAGCAACCTTCTACTAAGAAAACTTCAAAAATTATAATTTGATCGACTGGACTATATTACGATATTTACTCATCATAGTAGAAACTTTCCGAAATTGTCAATTGTACATATATCTGTCATTCACGCAGTCATTCATAAACGTGTTCCAATGTAGCCATACTTCGGTTCAATTAAATATTTCGATATCTTAAATATTAATTTAGCTCTGGTCCAGGTGAAATGAAAGCTCTGCCGCATGCAAACTCCAGCAGAAATTTTTACAGAGGATCTATACCTCCTCTTTGAAAAGCCGTGACACTCGTACAACCACCTCTGACCTGGGCGCGGAGTAGTACCGTTTTATCGTGGACTTTGCTGACCAAAGCGCAAAGACATGGAATGTGCATCTTACTTGGGAAAAATTTCTATTAAGCTGATTAAGGTTATGCTAAAGAATTGTACATTCTTTACCCAGATAGTATCCTCCCAAGAGGGGTAAATCACAATACTGAAGGGATAAAACTCATTTAAAATAAGAAACCTTACATTCCCTTCTTCGCACATCAGAATTAATGAAGTAGCAGAAAATATGTATACGACTGACTAGCTTGAATTCCAGCCCTTGTTTCCTATGAATCAGAACATTAGCCCTGATAGTAGAGGCGACATTTTCGTACATCTAGTTAAATGCTCGTTATTTTGAGCAATATCCGATATAGTAAGAATGACCCTAAAATTTACTTTTGCCTTGTAATCGAAGGAAACAAACTATATTTATGAGATGCACGTCTTTCACTCACTCACCTGCCCACCGACCATTCCTTCCTTCAAGCGCGGAATGTCTGTGTGCGACCAGTTGCTGAGGCTCCACGGCTCCACAGCCTCCAGGCTCTCGTTCAGCTTTAACTTTTCTAGCTGGTTATGTATAAACTTTCGAATGTTCCACGGCAGGTCGTTGTGCCTGAGAAAAAAAATGACGCGCATAAATTACCTCAGGTCGGGTGAAGTGGCTCATATTAAAGAAAGGAGATTAAGTTATCCTCGACGGCTGAGCGAAATGTTTCTGGGCTTAAAAAGTAAGAAAATGAGCTTACCTGGGCAAGAGAAGTTTTGATGTTCACGTATTTGTTTGGCAGGAAATTGAACCCCACCAGTGCCTCGTTTATAAACAATGGCAAAATGCTGTGCATCCTTTCTTGTAATAACATAATACTGCTGTTTAAGGAAGCAAAGGGTGATCGATCTGATTGCTATGAGCACAATCCCTCAACACCTGAATTCGACATAAAGAAAAGCAATGGCATTTCTCGTTATTCTCATCAATTAAATTCCGAAGAAGTAGTCTTCCCCTACACTAATCCAATAAAATCACCATACCTTAGCCTTCCTCCATCACTGCAGGGTAGGTACATAAAGAAAGAAATGTAATCCTCTTACCGTAATGCGCGTATTATTTTTCTCCTTCTCTCGATCTCGCCCGCGTTAATAGTACCTGGAGATAGATGTAAGACCTACTAACGTTGCTACTTAATCCTTACGCACAAATCATTGAGCTGGCAAATGGGAAAAAACTCTGTTCTCACATGATTCGATATTTCAGTCAGCCCATTGCACCTTCCAGAATAACTACAGCTTCTTGACGCAGAAACTTCACATTTACGAATACCGTCTGAGAAAATCAGCAAAAAAAAAATTTGCTCAGTTGCTCACAATATTGGCTTCTCACTTTCGTCGTTGGCAATCTTCATAATCAAATGCGAGCAAAGATTTGAAACTTCGAATTCTGTTCTTAGTACCCATTATTAACACGTTAACTCCGATTCTCCATACAGGTAAAATTACATGCCGACAAATATCTCTACTGTGAATTTAAAAATGAAGGATTTTGGTTTCACAAATTTGGTTACTCTATTAATTTTCTTTCTAATCAGAACTAGCTTATTCGATTGATGAGCACAAATTTGAAGAAACTCGAAAATTTGTATTTATACATGATAGTGCGTTGGTTACATTAGGTTAGGTTAGATGATCGCGTGTACGATGTATGACCCACTTCGGAGTCAACGGGTTAAATACTCCGGCGGGCAGAAACACTTGATGCAAGTAACTTTTGCGTTTGTTCGGATACAGTTGGTGCTGACAACTTTTGTCGTTTTTGGGAAGAGTTGGTGAATATAACTTTTGTCATTAATTTTTTCTCCTGTGAATAATAGTCTTTCTTATTTCGACGTGTGAAGTGCTTCCGGCTTGAAACATCCATATATCAGATGGGTTTTTAAAGCTTTTGATCAAATTCTGCCTACGGTGTTTCTCCCATTACCGAATGTTGTTGCAACATGTTCATAACACAAAGTTCCAGCAGACGATCTTTGGAGCTTCTTAGTAGTGCTTGTACGACCGCTGTTGATTCGAATGAGTTTCTGACTCACCGTGCTTTTCACGCGTTTATTTAGTTTTCATTTTCATCTACATTTCCTAGATCTATTTAGTCTCTGTGGCTAGTCTTTTAAGAATCTCTATATATCCTTTGGTGGAAACAGTCCTGTTTTTATTTATCCATGATATTTGATCGAAAACATAGTATTCTAAAACTTGTGCTCACAATACTGTAGACTAAGTTTTATCCCACACACAAAAAGAGTTGTCTTAGAAACACTCAAACTCTGACTGTTATTTGACTGTGTACAACGGTTTCCGACCCGAGGCAGTACTTTTAATGAAACGGACACACAAAAACATCTACCAATACTACCCAACATATATGCATATTATATTTGTGATCACTTTATCATGTAGATGAAACGATAATTAATCTGGAAATGATAGATTAAAGCTTCTATAAATAACTTATGAATTGCAATAAGGTGTTCCATAAAGATTAACCGATCAAATATTTATCCTAACTCTATTTCAACAGGATTTTGGACAATTAAATTTTGCACAGAGATTCAAATGCACTTTAGTACTAAACTACACTAATCAAATACCAAATTGACTGCTTTTCCCCTCTATCATTAGACTCAAACTTGACAGTAAACTTCATAATAAGTGGCACGAATTTCGTACTAATTCCTCACCTAAAGCAGACCATGACGCCTGATGGGACATCATTCTGGATAACCACACTAGAGTAGCTTACAATGAGTCAAATAAGAATTCGCAACGTACCAAATAATGTACATTTTTGCTATTAAACTTATTTATGAGATTCTTGGAGAACTGCGAGTCCCAGATAAGATAGGGTAAGATCAAACACATCAGGGAATGATTAGTGAACTATAATTTAGTCGAAAATATTCAAACAAGAACGAAAATAAAAACAGGGTAGCAAACAAGTATTTGTAAAGTAACATTCAACTATAATAACTATACTTTTATTAACAACAACCGCTTGCAGGCAATGCTTGCATGAAGAGATGAGGGTTTTACAGAAGTCCAGAAGTATTCTCTCCCATTCTTCAAGACAGAATTATTCAAATTCAGCCAGATTTGATGGTTTCCTCATTCCAACTTGAATC
>VOMN01123400.1:0-11276 GCA_014899125.1 Orchestia grillus
CCTTCATTCATAAATTTACACTGCAGAGATTTTGAAAACTACATATATCTTTAAATGAATATGAGAAGGGGTCAAAATGTTTGATGAAACTGATAAAATAATATGCCCAAATACAAATGGTAAAATGATAAATGATACTTTTCATTTTGAATGAAGAAAGCAATTTCAGGCACATTTATCACACGTCCTACACACGGTTCAGAATGATGGCTTCTTCCATCCATTTGTCGAGAAGTTAAAATGTTCTAATTTCTAATTTTCTCACAAGCGGACACTTTTTTGCTTGTAACTGAGATCTAAATTTAAAATCAGATCTTAGCTTCAAGGGTAAAGTTTGAGAGGCAAGTATATGATTTTCTTTCCAATTAGAAGATTTGACCACAAAAGGAAGTTTACCATAGAAAATGAAATATTTGCATCAATACTGCATTCTCAGTACCCAAAATGACATCAGAAATCACAATTCAGATGATTAGCCATTTCAACAAATTTGCACAATGACAAAATTCACATTGAAGCTTGGAAATATAGCACATTTTTGAGTGTAATATCCATTTATACAACTGTTATTGCACTATATACTTTGAGCAACATAATTACAGCACACACCTAAACAATTACAGCACACACCACAACAATTACGGCACACACCACAACAATTACAGCACACACCACAACAATTACACCCCACACCACAACAATTACACCCCACACAACAATTACACCCCACACCACAACAATTACACCACACACCACAACAATTACACCAACCACACACCACAACAATTGCAGCATACACCACAACAATTGCAGCATACACCACAACACTTGCAGCATACACCACAACACTTGCAGCATACACCACAACAATTGCAGCATACACCACAACAATTACACCACACACCACAACAATTGCACCATACACCACAATTGCAGCATATACCACAGAAATTCCAACATATACCGTAACATTTACAGCTTATGCTGTAGGAACATATACTTATGTCCTAACAATAAAAATTCATTCTGTTATAATTAAAGAACNATCACAACAATTGCACAACACATCACAACAACAACACACCATAACAATTTCACCAAACACCACAACAATTTCAATTTCACCATACACCACAATTGCAGCATATACCACAAAAATTCCAACATATACCGTTACATTTACAGCTTATGCAGTAGGAACATTTGCTTATGTCCTAACAATAGAAATTCATCCTGTTGTAATTAAAGAACACATGTTACTACAAAACTGGATATTTTGAGCCATCGCAATGAATATTTGCACGCACATACAACATCCATGTAAAATAAAAACTTCTATGACACTTTGCATGTTTTAAAGAGTGTCCACATCAAAATTATACATCAACTCTCCTCAGATCATAATTGAGGTAGAGAGATTAATAGATGTGACGGAATAATACAGTATCATCAACACCAAAACTCATTGATACAGCAATTGAACGAGTCCATTTTTTACAGCAACTCGACATTATTGCTAGCTCCAACAAGACAGCAGATCGCTTGTTTCAAACGTCTTGTATATGGGAAATGGGGGTTGGCATTGAGTTGACCATACAAGTACGACCGGAGACCTCAGTTTTGGCTCAACTTTAGCATTGTATTATTATGCATTCGCCTTTTCTCAACCCGACAACCATCGGGAGGGTTTTGGAACACAAGGTAAAGGAATGTTATGTATGACAGAAGACATTGTGTTCAGTTAGCACTATGCTAACTCAGCTAACTCTTCAAAATAGTAACTAAAATTGAGCATTGAAATTTTTACACACTAAGTTTAACATATATATTACATAATTAACTTAAGGATTCCCCAAAAAATTATTTGTTTTGGGCTAAAAACTTCAATTATCGGCACCAGCTTGACCGGAGGTGGGTAACCACTTAAGAGTATTGACAGCAGCAGCTGGCTAGCAGATACTGTAAATCTTNCTCAGCAACAGGCACATCTCCTATCCAAGGAAAATCCAAGGACAATCCAAGGACAAAGGGCAAATTAAAAAAATTCAAGGACATAGATGTTTTTCCAGGGACAATTCAAGGACGTGTGAACCCTGCAAGAGATGGCACCACACAGGGAAGACACAACAGGAGATGGCACCACACATAGAAGACACCACAACAGGTGATGGCACCACACAGGGAAGACACAACAGGAGATGGGACCACACAGGGAAGACACAACAGNAGGACATGTAAACAGTTTTCTAAATCAACTCCCTATTTGGTCGGTGGGACATGCCAAGTAATGAATGCTTCAAGACTGAGGTGTCCCTCTAAGACTCATCAGAGCTAACTGGCATGGTCTGGCAAATATGTTCCACCAACTGGACTCGAAACTTTCCATTGTCTTTATTATTGTGATAGTATTCTTAATTGAATGGTGTTTAATAAAAAATAAAATGAAATTACGCCTACAGCTTGTTCCAATCTTATTAATACTATTTCTCATTTCCCTGTCATAATACAACATAAAAATAATTCATTTTAATGTTAAAACTTAGCTTGTATTGTCAGGCCAATAAATTTTCAAGTTTATTATCATACCAATAATAGATATATCACATGTGAGNTAATAGATATATCACATGTGTGACACAGAAGAAAAACTTCATAATAATCAATTACATACATTATAGTCTGTTAATTTGAAGCTTCTTAACCCCATTATATGATGGGTAATTTATTTATTCATTCATTTGTACCTTTAGGGCTTGCATCAAAGATATAACATAGAATTACCTCAATATTAAAAAAAAAATTGCATTAGGCAATTTTTTCATTGAAATTGTTTGTAATTTCTTTAGAACTAGTACACTCATAAAAATTACATGATTTACCAGGGTTTTCCTTCATATGAATGGATTTTCTCAGTGAAGCTCCTTCTCATTTTCTCCTGAACAGTCAACTAATCATGAACAAACTATGTCAACCAAAATTCTGTCATATCTTTCTTACCGTTTAAATTAGAGATTTAGCTTCTTTTAGAACTTCACCTTATGTAAACTTACAATACAACATTCAGAATCCTATCTACAACACTACCTCATATCAGCAATGCTCGCAGTAATGTTTTTTACTGTAGCACATAAAAAGTGTTGGACAACAATTTTATATGAATGTATTTTGGAAGTATGAAACTGCCAGGTTACATTTTGGAGGATAATTTGAGGAACTTTTTAGGAGATGTTTAATTTTTCCCCTAACATTTGTGTTGTTAAATACAACCAGTTTCAAAGGGAATAAGATTTCAAAAAAGCAAGTGATAGGCACAGTGTGTATACATGAATATAATTTTATGGACACAACACATTTTTTAGGTAAACAAAATAGATATAAAAAAAAGAATACTTGATCAACACCTACATACGAGGCCCTCCAAGCTGAACAACAATGCTGCAGATCGTTCAGCACTAATAATAGGGAAAATTCAGAAGTGGCCACACAATCACATTTCACCTCACTTTTAACCCTATGTTACAGAAGCTTTGGCCTAACCTATCGCCTACCCACCAAAAGACACCTACAAGGTAATATGAGACACATTATCAACAAAATAACAGAACTGACGCATCGGTTGTTTCACTTGCAGGGCCTCATGCATCTAAATACATGACTGCTATCATTTTAACAACAGAGATTACCATTGTTTCTGTTGTATTCATGCTGTGGCTGTGGCAAATTACCTACAAACAGGAGACTTCATGAACAGTTTTTGTATATTCAATGAATATAAAGTTTACAGAAGTGTCTTGCATTGAAAAAAAAGAAATGGAAACACCAATAGAAAACATAGATAGATTAGGACACAGACATAAGCAGACTTTAAAATAAGAAGAGATTCTAATCAACAAGGCTGTGATACGACACCATTTCACACATGACTATTTGAGTGCTTGGCTCACTGGTAGTGTGATGGCCTTGTAACCAAGAGGACCTGGGATCAAATCTTGACTCAGGCAAGGCATTTTCATGTAACAAGGGAGTACTTCCCTTGGAAAAGAAAGTTTAAACCTTACATTCCTCACATCCCTAACCCCACCAGTAGTTGTAAGACATTGAAAAACCTAATGGTATAACATGTTAAAATTAATAATGTTTTTTTTTTTGTTTCTTACTTGCTTGGTTGGTCCTGCTTCTCCCCCCTTCCTCATCATTATTTTCCATGACTCACTCAATACTGAAAGTAGTGCTGATATACAGCAGTGTAGTAGAAAGGGGACTGAATTTAATATTGCAATAAATAAGCGTGATCTAAAATATTAAGTATTTCATTTCACAGTACAACTGTTCCTTGCTTAACATAGTTTGTTTTTGAATAGTTTATTTAAAGGAAAATAGTAAGGAACATTTGCAAACATTTACATTCTTTACTGAAAAAATACCATTTATTCAAGAAAATATATGGGGACCCATCATTTCTGGCAGGATACATATACTTGTTTCAAAATGATGAACAAATGACTTCTTCAGAATATGGCAATTTTTGTTCTCACAGCATCAAACGGAGCATCACAGCAATAGAAGATGCGCTACAAATTTCAAGAGATGAAATAGTGATAAAATTTAGGCTAGTCCATTTGCATATTAACCTTTGCATGCATAATAAACCAGAGAACAAAAATTATTTGCTGGCTGTTTCAGCACAAATACATTGGTATGGTGAGAACTCAGATGCACATTAGCATTCTGTAAAGATGACAATGAAAAAAACAATCTATGCTATTTTATATGTTCAAATTGCTTAGAAAAAATGCGACATCAAATTTACAGCACCTCAAAACCTCATAACACAACATTACAGTCCTATTATCCTCAAGATGATTTTAGATTACTATTCAAAATTTAGTAAGTTCAAAAAACTTCCTCTCAACTGGTTCTGTTTTCCTCATGAACCGCTGCTTCATCAGCTCAGAATGTGGACGTTGTTGCTTTTTTATTGAGACTTTAACTTCAGGTGAGATGCTCTGCTCTCTCCAAGCATGAAAACTCAGCTAGAACCACTTGAGTTTTATGCCTTTTAGCAAACTTCAATGATAAAACACATTAAATTGGCTCTGGAAATGACAATACAGTAAAAATTAACACAAAATTTTGATAAAAAATTCTTATATGTAGTAATTAAAAATGAAGCACGACTTGCACTGAATTTTTTACCAACTCAAGTACATAGAGATAACATTTGGAATGGGCTCATGCAAAAGTTGCACTTCTAANATAACTTATCTACAGCACAAACAGCCGCCAAATTACTCCGGGCTAATAATAAAGCAGCTCTAATTCAGTCGCCCGAGTCGGCCCGACGAGTGAGAACTATAGTATAATCGCGCCTTACACGACGAGTCGACGAATACAAAACGATTATTGCCAGATGTTGCAGCATAGAATATCTCAAAACATATCCAGATATGACGATTTTTATAAATACTTCTTGTTGTGAGTGGTGAAAAAAATTATTTTTATTCAATATGTAAGCAATTACATTTTTTGACTTGACTATGGGTGTAAAAGCCGTCCATTTTCTGAATAACTTGCATGTATGTATGTCACGCCTGTGTTACAAACGTGTTCGTGACGATTAATGTCGACTGCAGTTTTGGCTTCCTGAAAATATCCGTGGCATATATGTTATTCAGATATGATAATAAATAGGATATTACCCTAATCTCAAAATGTGGAATTATTTAGAAGTTTATTTCTAACAAAGTTTGCATCTAATAACATAATGTTTAGCTCCGTTCCGGACTCTTCATAACAATTACCTCTCATAGATCGTAGGGCACTATAAGTACGTTCGACATTATACTACCACCATGAAGGTAATGATCATTGTTTATAATTTAATTCATTAAGTAAAACTGAACNGGATATTTCCCTAATCTTAAAATGTGGAATTATTTAAAAGTTAATTTCTAACAAAGTGTGCATCTAATAGCAGAATGTTTAGTTCCGTTCCGGACTCTTCATAACAATTATGTCCCATAGATCGTAAGGTAATATGAGAACGTTAGACATTATGCAACCACCATGAAGATATTGATCATTGTTTATAATTTAATTCATTAACTAAAACTGAATATGAAATACAGGCATCTGTACGTTATTTTCGTCTCAGAGTACCTATGAGAAAAAATTGATTTTTCTTCCAGTGAATTCCAGAGTACCAATGAGTGGTTGTTCCACTCATTACGTGACACTGAAGAATTAATGATTAACGAATAGTGAACAATTGTTGTTATTTCTTAATACATATCTAAGGCTTCTGAGTTTAGCCTCTCAATTTTTCCTGAATCAGCATAGGCCTCAGTGCTCAAACACCATAAATATCCTCTGAATGTACTCGTTCACAATCTATCATGGCTCCAGTGTACCGGGACCACAATCTATCATGACTCCAGTGTCCCGGGACCACAATCTATCATGACTCCAGTGTCCCGGGACCACAATCTATCATGACTCCAGTGTCCCGGGACCACAATTTATCATGANGATGACACAGCAACTTTTTATTTATACACCAAACGCGCTCGTAAAATGAAGGCGGGCTCACGCGCCTTCGAACGCGAATTTCCAAGTTTGTTTCCAAAAGATTGTCCCAGGAGCGAGAGCGACGCGGCGCTGCGGGCGACGTTCTGTGAGAACCAAAACCTGTTGCAGACACCGACGCGAAGCCGCTGTGTTCACAGGGCACCGAAGTCGAGAAGGGAGAATTCAAGGAAGACTTCGCCGCANCCTAAGTCGAGAAGGGAGAATTCAAGGAAGGCTTCGCCGCAAAATTCTTTATTGGTAATGCAAAATCAGCGCCGCCCCCACTGCACAAGACCAGCACACAAGGCCGCCCCTGCAAGCCAAGTTCTGCGCCACAAAACAGGGCCACTCACACAACCTCCCCCCCCCGTGCTACAGTGTTACAGAACTAAATCTACATACATAAAAAGTAATTTTAGAGTGAAATGGTTAGTTGCCCAACGTATCTCATAAATTGAGTTTTAAATTGGAAAGAATCCTCATACAGCTCTTCTTCAGTCCTTGTTTTCAACAACATTCTCTTAAAAATTCAAACTTAAGTCNAGGGTCACTAAATATAGGAAGAAAATCATAGAGAATAAAGAGAAAATCAATTTCGCATGGAATGAGGATAAAATTGGAAGAAGTAGAGTTTTGTGACGCTATCACAAAAAATAAGCGGGGACTCACAGAAACTAGAGCGAAGATAACATAAAATTGGGATTTTATAAAAGAAACTGAGGATGGAGTTAGCAATGGCCCTGAAATGAAAGATAATGGGATAATTTGTACAAAGTAGAGATAAAATATGAAGAAATAGAGACAAATCCGGGAAATGAAGATAAATTACATAACTNCGACGTCTTAAACACGCCGCAACACACACGTGGTGAACAAGAACACAAGTCTTCAACCACCCATAAAATTATCAGCATAAATCATAAGATAAAAAGCAAGGTATAAAATAAATCCTTTTACAATTCTTTTACACAACTACCTATGCATATGTATAGAAGCTATAATATACCTCTACTGTTGACGCCTCGCATCACTGATACCAGCTTGGTCCCCCTCATGCCGCATCGTTTGGTATTTTATCATTTTGAAAGTTTCACTTTTACAGCATTGTGCTGCGCTTGCCAAGTATTGTGTCTCGTAGGCAACACACAGCGTGTCGTGTGTACCGTATAGTATTTTGTCGTGCACAATTTACTACAGACCGCATCTAGTGCATTATTTCGCACATATTTCATCCGGTTTTACAGGCGATTTATCAGGGGACGACAGGACGCTGGAGCTGCGCAGGCGAGGCCCGACCAACACCTCCCTTCAGCACCTCACCGAGCGTCGCGGCAGCAAATTAGGGGCACCTCAGCGCCGGCCTTCCCTCCACCAGGCGGGGCAGAGTGACCGACTCCAGCCGCGCCTCCACCTTCACAATAATATTCCCAAGTCAATAGCGGCAACGGTCCCCCCACAGGAAATCGCTAACAAAACAGCATTGCAATCAAGTTACGTCACAACTGTGTGAAGCGATAAAGGGTGTGGTAAATTTCAATATTCTAAACTTCGACAATTTTTGTCCACACAAAGCGACACGCAATACTTAGAATAATTTTTGCATACAGAGAACAAAAATATTAGTTGGAAAACTACATATTTTCAAATAATTTCAGTTGTGTTGAACAGTCATTTTTCGTTGAATACAACAGCAATATAGAAAACAAAATTAAGTTTTGTATTTTCCTAAAATTACAAGCATTAACTGAAGAGAAGGTGGAATCCCACCGCACCCAAGGATGTGACAGGTTACTCCGCCACCAGACCTGCAGCCAGCCACTCCACGCGTAAACTACGCCACAAATTGAGACGAGCTAAAAACTGAGCTAATGGAGTAACTTATCCATCATATTTAGTTTTCAAGCTTTGCACGTTACTTCCTACTGCTGTGCCCTGGCTTCCAACTAGACAGCGATCCATCCCTCTCTCGAACACTGGGTTGTACCTCTGGAGTGGTCGTGGTGAACCCTCAGGTGCTGAGAGACGTGGTCCGTCCACGGAGGCGCGACTGGTTGGAGTCCAATTGCTGTGATGGGGCCTAATGCGAGGGGATCCTGTAATTGTATCAACAGTGCCATTTGATGCTCCATGTTCCGTGCGGTCGTCGATATGTGATGTAGATGGTCGGCTAGTTTTGCCAGTTTCTTCACTAAACTGGAATGAAGTATACCTCCGGTGATCGTAAGTCATGCTTGCAGTTCTTGATTTAATCACGGTATCTTGTAAGGAATCTAATACTTTATTTAATTTTTGTAACGCTTCACCATTGTGTTGAACACACCTGAAGCGCAATTCACCGCAAATTTCGCATTCACTTATTTTTGTCGAAAAATCGTCAATTATCTCTAACAAAGGAAACAAAATGCCCTTGTCTTTATATTTTTTGATGAGATCTTCCTTCTCAGGTTGGTTTTTCTCCTCATCACTCCCACTTGTCTTATTTTCACCAGCACGACAACTCTCTGAGACGAGGTCGGTTTGGGTGCTTGCTGACGCTGTCCGGATACACGTTTGCGATTCCTTCGACACGCTACGAAGGCGGAACTGCGGCACGAAAACCGTGGATGTATTCTTGCTAGGTAAAGTACTGTTATTTACAATAGCAGATTGCTTCATGACGTTCAGAGAGCTTCCAGTAAAGCGAGCTGCATTTTGCTGCTGATTAGTATTCTCAACTGTAGACTTTGGTCGGTGAAGATAGAGTTCTTGGTCGGTTGGCCTTTTTTCAAATGGATATTTAGTCTGACGAACAGATAGCTCAGATTCTTCTAANTAGACTTTGGTCGGTGAAGATAAAGTTCTTGGTCGGTTGGCTTTTTTTCAAATGGATATTTAGTCTGGCGAACAGATTGCTCAGATTCTTTTAAAGAAAAGGATCCAGAAGATCGGCGTTTTTTCGAGTCATTAGAGCGATGACGAACACCTGAGGAAGAACGTTCCCGACTTGACGCTCTTTCGTCTCCCCTTCCTGCTCCATAATCGGAAGTTACTCTAGCACGATGCTCCACGTGCCCCCTGTTAGACGATGGCCGGGATCGAGAACACGAACGATGTTTCGCTTCCCGGCCTCGACTTCCTTCTCGGGTGCAAGAACCAGAGGAGCGGAGTTCCGTTAGACGCTCCCCTGATGGGTGGCGAGCTGGAGAACTAGAACGAGGTTCGTTTTCTCCCTTTGCTGGTCGAGACATTGACGACTGGACCGCACCACCAACCGAGTTGTTTACGCCAGTAGTCGCACACGTCACTGGACTACGGTTACTGCTCTGAGGGATTGTGGAACGGCTAACGGCATTTTCAGTTAATTTATTATTTTCATTAATCGAATTCAACGCTGCGTTTCTTGATTGAGGAAGATTTTGGGTCATCCTGGTGTGATTGCTTTGTTCCGAATTATTCAGTGGCACAAGATGCGCAGGAGCAGGCGTTGTTTCAGCAGCCTTTTCTTCCATTCGTGCAGCATCTGCTTTTAATTGTCTAATTTTGTCTTCCACTCCCTTGAGCTCCGCAAGCTTGCGTTTTACTTCAGTGTGTGAAGATGACTCGGCATTTTCCTTCCTCCAAGTCTCCAAAGAAAATAACGCAGCCTTGCACGACTCAAATTTACGACGATCCAAATACACCGCAAGAGTCGAATTCACTTCAGAGAGAAGAGACTCGAAAGCAGAAATTTGGTCAGCCAANCATGAAAGATGACAACGCAACTTTAGATGACTTCAATTTCTGGGAGTCCGAATACCTCTAAAGGATAGAGTCCTCCAACGCACAATTGAGCTCAGCAAGAAGAGATTTAAACGTAGAAATTTGGTCAGAGAGTTTTTTGTTCTCAGCCTGACGCCTGGCAGCCTTTTCTTCCTCGAGAGCTTTTACGCGTGCTGCTTTATCCTCCAACTCGTGCACTTCATCCCCAAGTCGAGTCAGCTCACCTAATTTCTCGGAGACTTGAGCGAGTGAAGCTGACGCGATATTTTCCTGCCAAGTCATGAGAGAAGACAGCACAGCCTTGCATGACTTGAGTTCCTGGGAATCGGAATGCCTCACAAGATCCGAGTTATTTAAAGCAAAAATTACTTCAGTAAGAAGCGATTTAAAATCAGAAATTTGGTCAGCGAGCTTTTCCTTTTCAGCCTGTCGCCTGGCAGCCTCTTCTTTCGCAGCGAGCGCCTTTCTCTGAGCACTGTCCAGCATTCGCTTGGCCTCTGTTTTTACGTTGTTCAACTTGATTATTTTTTTAGTGATTTCATACATGAACGCATGTTCGATGTTGGTGTCTATCCACTCCATAGTTTTCGAAATTGAATTCCTATAACTCTCAAGTTTACGAGGAGGGCAGTGCTCTGCCAGCTCTGGGCTGCTGAGCGCACTCTGGAGTTCGAAACAGAGCGACTCCAGCTCCACTTCGGCATTGACACGCTCCAATTGGGCGGCTGTCTCTATTCGGAATTGCTCTTCTGCCTCCACCCAGGCGTCGATACCATGTGGGTGGAAGTTGATGGGTTCTAATTTAAATCTCCTTTGACCCTCTTTTGAAGCAATTGTAAAAGTAAACATCCCATTCTTGTCGACTTGCAGGGCTAAGTCAATAACGTCAATAACGGTTCTAAACACGTTGTACGATCCTTCACTGGTCAAAGTACCGAGAGAAGTGCGGTACTCACGCTCATCAACACCAT